>VDFB02093754.1:0-29961 GCA_007258455.2 Sequoia sempervirens | reverse complement strand
AAAACCTTTGAAAATCAAAAACAAATCTTGTTGAAGATCTTTGGAAATGGAAACTAGTAATGTTAGTTGTTGGTAAAACCTGTTGTGGATCCACATAGTGCTCTTAACGATGAAAAATGGAACTCTAAACTTGTTGAAACTTGTGCTTACTCTTGCCAATAGAGAATGGATAAATAAGACTAATATAGGTTCCCTTAATGGAGGAAAGCACTACCATTTTTAGTCTTTTGAAAACAATGACAACTCATATAGGGGAGAGGACCCAATAGTTGTGCACCCTAACTTCACACTTCTAATTATCCTACGTGGAAATTTCAAATCACTCCTAATTTTTTACAGCAGCTTACTTGGCAAGTCCCTTGCTTATAACTAAGGTTTCAAGGCCACATCATCAAGTATGATGCCACATCAGCATGCTTTTTGTCAAGGTGTCCAAAAAGGCCCAAAAAAAAAGTGAGACCAATACTTGTGCATTCACAACATGTTTTATTGAGCGCTACTGTGGAATCACATGATTGGTTGCTTTTTAGATCAAAGGAATACATTTTGTTTAATTATGGGTAGTCATCATCAACACTAGCAACTTTAAAGTCATAACTATTGATCCAATATTGATAACCACATGCCTTAGAGATTTGAATGGTAGTCCCAATGATCCAACACACACTTGGGAATGGTATCATCTTTACTTTTCTGGTTCAAAAACTAGCATTTTGTAGTGTAGGTTCTTGGATGTTTCAATTTTCAAGTTCTAAAAACTTTTGGAGAAGTGGGAGGAAGTGGATATCTCCCTACAAACTGTATTTATTGCTATCAAAAATATTTAAGTGTGATCTGTATTTTATTAGTATATATTTTAATCAATTTTATTATATGAACATTGTAATGGTTCACATTTTGATTTATTTGAATGCATGATGCATTTTTGCAAAGAATAATCATTCTTCAAATGTCATATGGTATACTTCATAGGTCTTAAAGATATTTTGTATTTTATGTTTGCAATTTCTAGGTAGTCATTATAATGGCACATTCCAAAGTATGGCCTACCACTTTTTTTTTATGTTTTTCCTCAAACTTGATAATCCTTCTCAATAATGTGCTTCGTGGGTTTGCTGGAGACTTTTTTGAAAATTTAAAACTACGCCCCTTTTGTGTATTCACATGCTCCAAAGCACTAGAAGGTCTCTTTTTTGTGTTATTCACTTCATTGTGACACTCAATGTATTGGAATGCTTCTCTACTCTATATTTCTAGAGTTTTGACTTGGAATGATTTTGCATCACTCGATGTATTGGCACTCGCTAATGCAATGTAATATCCATTTTCATGTGTCGATACATTTTACTTTTTCTTTTCCCACATCTAAGCTCTTATTTGCATCATATCTAATGTACTAGGAAGCTCATATGAACAATTCCAAGATATTGATTAGAGCTTACAAACACAACATTCATGGTTATGGGAGATGAGGATTTAATCAATGACTTACAAAACAAAAAATGGCTCTTTTGAATCAATAAAAAAATGTATGGGTACAATAATTGGCTATTTGGAGACTATGACAAATACTTGGGATGTAGGAAAACTTTCAAAATCTTTGACCTTCCTATGTAATGTCCCCTTTGGGGATATTCCTAGATTTTTCCCTAAAACCACAATTCCAATTAAGATAAGAAATGTAATAAATTTAAGAGTATAAATTTACCAATTGAAATGCCCTTTATAAGTTAAATCTTGGTTTAGGTCCCACACATAATATTAGTCACTAGAAATTGACATTAAATCATAATCCATGATAACATCTATTTTTATTAAACATTAGCAATCATAATGATATCACATAAACATTATTCATATTAAAATTCAATTTTAAAGGAAATAGCCATTCCAAAGTAGATTCCTATAATAGTCGTATTAAGAATTCATTTAAAACATTTAAAAATCACAATATCAAGGTTGGTAACCCTTGTATTGTGAGAGCATGGAAGGTGGGTCGCCCTTCCATCCCTCAATTCACCTTGGAGGTTTGTTGTCCCCCTTGATCAAGCCCAATAACATGGAAGGTCAGTCTTCCATCCCACCCCTTGGCCCACAAGCATGGAAGTTCAGTCTTCCATTTCATCTCAAGGTGGCGTACTTGATAAGATCATGAAGGCCTATCTTCCTTCACCTCTCATGAACTTGGAAGGTTGATTGGCCTCCCTATTTGCAATTCATTTCTTCTAAATTCAAAATGGACTATCATACGAATCTATGATTACATATTTATAATAAAAGAAGCATCTAAATTACTCATAATAATCAATAAATTATGCAAGTACTACTATTGCATGATCACACACACACATATGTTGATGGGTGTTTTTGCACCCTCTCAACATAGGCAACACACAAGTATGCTACCTCTCTTGAAAGACAACTTCCTACAAACAAGTTGCAGAAAATTACCCCAAGGTCTCTTGGGTGTCAAGTCATGACAATGCTTGGAATAGCTCAATTGGTTGATGTGATTTGTTGGTAATCACAAGGGGCCTGGAAAATTGCTAATTTGTAAGGGGAATTGGTCTTTCAAATGGAGTTTATAAGATTCTGAAAGTAAAGTGCAATTGCTGCAAGTTCAAAATAGTAGTCTAAAACTCCATGTACAACATCTGATTTGGCTTTACAGTGATGTTGGAACTTTGAATTAACTACTATTTCAAAGAAAGGTCAAAAGGGAAAAGGGATGGAAGAGTTCCTAGACCTGCAACTCTTGATGAAACGGTGATAATGGAGGATACTCTGAGTGGACAACCTTCCTAAAATATAAGTTCCATAACTTCAACATGTCTCATGAAGGAAACTGATGCGCTATCTTCCAGGGTTTGTAGATGTTTTCATTAATTTTACCATAAAGCATATGAATAAAAAGGCTGGTGCAGCAGCAGACCAATGTTCGTACGGAATTTTCGCAGCTATTCATATCGCAAACAGCGAAAACGCCTGTTTGACTTATCCAGCTAATAGCGTCTTCATCAGTGAACATGAACTAAACTACCAAAAGCTACTTGAAAGCACTTGAAACAACAAACTAAATCTATCTAAATCTATCAACTTTGAGAAGATGAATCATGCAACATGTGAGAAACACAAGAATCCACTAAAGCAATGAAATTCTATTGAAATTTCTCCAACATGTCTTTACAACAACTCAACTCTCTCTTTCAAAATGATAGGAGATCCCTATTTATAGTTTTCCAAAAGTGAAATGAATGACCAAGATTTACTTTCATTGTGTGGCTAAGATTCATTTTAAATCAGGGTTTCACCTACCCCCAAAATATATTAATATAAAATATATTTTTGTCTCATTCCTATTTTGTCCTGTAGTGGTTCTGACACTGTAGTAGTTTTGTCTTCTAGTGACTGCCTTATTTTTCCAACTTATACTATCAAAAACTCATCATCTATCACTGGTTTTCCTTCACTTTTCTGAAGGGTGGCATACTCCATGAATTTTTTGATTAGTGCCTGAAACTTATCCCATTCCATGATGTCGGATTGAAGAACTTGGAAGGTTAGCCTCTTGAATCTACCAATGATTTGTTCCCAGTGCTTTGTGCATCTTGGCGTAGCCTTGATTGTTTGTTCGGATTGGGTGTATGCCCTTGCAACAAAGTCCATGAAATCTGTTGTTAATGCATCTGCTGCTCCCTATTCCATCTTCTTATGAAAGAGTGGCTTGATCTTTTCTAGATCCAACTCTAAGGCGGGCATATCATAGTCCGTCATCAGCTTGAGGTAGTCCTTGATGTTTGTTCTATGCTCTGCGACCCATTTGAGGTCAAGTTCAATCTCGTGCAACACTCTTTCTAGGATGTCCCTCCCGTGATCTAGGCCCATTTTTCATGTCTCTATCGGCCAATGATCATGTTTTGCAAGGGATAGTTCTTTCTCCCATGTCTTCTCATGCATCTTGAAAATGGCCTTGAGCTTAGGATAGGTGATCCTATAAAGCTCGGTGACAAATATTTTATGTGTCTTCTAGCTTCTTTTGCACGTCTTAGAATTTATTAGTCATTTGGGTAGCGTAGCCTATGCCCATGTCACCATTGTAAAGTACTCGTCTAAACCAATCTGTAGTAGCCTTGGTCCAATTCTTCATTTTCTCCATCTTTGTGAGTTCTTCTTGGGAGAGAAGCGGGGGAACAAAAGATGTTGTTGGAGCTTTTTCCTCCAGAGATGTCCATTGCTGAATGTAGGCGGTGAGACCCGCCACCTATGCTTTTAATTTATCTTTAGAGGACTGATCCTTGTTCATTCGTTGCATGATCATAGACACAGACCCCTGTAATTCATCAATTTTCTTCTCTCTTGTTGCAAGGCCCAAGTTGATGCTGGAAATGTTGTAGCTGACCCCTTCTCCTTTGTCTTCCAGTGGGGTGGCGATCTGCACTATTCTCGATCCTGATGCATCAACTATAATGTGGGAGAGGACTCTTGGCTTCTTCTCTTTTCTCATCTTTGTTTTCACTTTGGCCAATATAGCCTCGAGTCTAGTCTTGGGATCAACAAGAGCAGGGGTCTTCTTTTACAACCGCTTTTCTAGCTAGTCAGGAATTTGAGCTTCTCCTTTTGGTGATTCATGATCACCTTCCTTTCTTTTCACATGCTAGAGTTGTTTCTCCTCATGGCCTAGGGCTTATCATTCAGTTCTTTCCTATTCTTCATCTGAGTCCTCAATAGTTATAGTCTTCTCTGTGTCCATCTTAGTAGAGGCTACGTTCTCCTCAACAACACTTTCTTTCTAAGGCACTCTTTCTTCTTCTTGTTCGAGCTCTACATGATGCTCTAACTCGGGGCTCTTCTTCCTTTTCTTCTTCTTTCTCTCCTTCAGGAGATACCTCTTCTTCTTGAATGGGGCCTTTGTCTTTCTTGATTAGTGGAGGCTCTTCACATGTTAACATCAATGTCATCTTTCTCCTCAGAGGGCTGCTTCTTGGATTCAACCTCTTCTCCTATATCCTTGAGATGTTCAGACAACTCCTCTTCAAGCTCTTGGTCTGAGGTTTCTATTATGTATTTAGCATTAAGAGCTTTAGTGTATTCTTCTGAAGAGTGCGACTTCTCCTCCTCGATCGCTACCTTATCCACACTCATACTTATTGTGCGAACCCCAATCCTAATACTTGCAAAACAATAAGAAGAAACACATTAGAATATAGAATGCAAGCAAGAATAAGGATTCCACATGAAATCCATTTACAAAGCTTAAATTAGGAAAAGAGATGAACACAATAAGAAAACAATAAAATAGAGATTGAATCCTAATTAAACTAGCAAACTCATGATCCCATGGGGGAATTGGTGCCAATTCGATGTGAAAATTGGCCCTTTCCCAATTCCTATGATGAAAGCTTGATGAATGTTTGATGAATGATCCACTTTGATGAAGGATGGTGAGTGCTCCAATTGAAAAATTTGCATAACCTAGCTAAGATTCAATGATAATGGATGGAATTTGTTAAATATTTGAGCATAGTAAGTTTACTCAAATTGTGGATGCTCAAATGAGGAGATTAGCCTCTTATTTATAGATGAGATTGATGGATGAATGTCCAAAATAGAGCAATGTGGGACTAACATTCAACCAATGGAAAGATGCCACTTGTCAACCTATGAGTGGATGGAGGATGTGCAATTTTTGATGATTGTGCCAATAAATACCTATTTTTGAATTTTGAATTTGTTGAAATGACATGCAAGAGGGAAGGAAAAATGCATTGAATGCCACTTGGCTCAAGGAAAAGGACATGTAAGAGAGAGTAAATGCCTTGTTGGATGTGCATGTCAACTTGGATTTTTGAATTCAAACTTGAAGAATATTCCAAAAAGATGCCTTGTTGAGGAAAATAGGGATTTAATAAATCAATTAAATCTATTTTCATGTGCAAGTGGTAAAAGCTGGAGGATGGGACATGATGGGGGTGAGTAGTAAATTTAATTAAATTTAATGAAGGGGTGTGGTGACTACTGAAACTTAAATTGGGTTGAAACAGTAAAAAGAGATGAAAATGATTAAAGACTGGACAAATAAATATTTTTGGGTTGCTACAACCGAAGTGATGTTAGATTAAATTAGATAAAATGTTGATTTATTTAATTTAATTAGATGAAATTCCGATTTAATCAAATGTATGGGTGTTGCTTCACATAAAGATAGGAAGATAGAAATTCCTTGGCTAATTACATAGAGACAATGATTTAATTAAATGAAGGGATAATTTGATTAATGGTTAAATGGGAGATAGTGGGGATAGAGTGGGTAGTAGTGAATCGGGATCAGTGTGTGATATCAATCTTGGCCATATTTTTAGGAGTATACCACTTGCCCTGCAGGTGCTCAAAAGTAATCATCCTTCAGGATCACAGGTATTGCAGCTGGCCTCCCTTTGGGCTTCTCCATTTCTTTGATATTGCATGGCTATTTTGGTGGCTTTGTAGGGTGGAGGAGGTGGGTGAGCCCATATAATATAGGCATGCACTTTGAATAGTGGGATTCAGTGTTACCTTAGAGAGCTCAACAGGTATCCTTTGCATGTATTTGGAAAAGGCTTCTGGCAAGGTAAGAGGAGGGATGGTAGCAGTGGCTACTGAAGGAATTATGGCAGAGAGAGTGGGTAATGGAGGGGATAGTGAGGTAGATGATAGCGAGGATGTCATAGCCGAGGAGGAATCTAACCTGCATAATCAGGGGACCCGTGGAGGTGAAGTGGGAATGGTTGGGAAATTTTTGCCTGGCCAGGCCGAAGGGAAATACGGAGAAGTCTGGGAATGCAGGGGTTGGCGGTATGTGAGGAGCGAGGAATGGTGGAGCAGTGGGTGGGGTGGTCGTGGGTCCTTGACTATCTTCCTCATGCCATCAATGGATCCTCCTCAATGGTTGGCATTTCATTGAATCCTCCTAATTTCTTTTCCTTTTTCGAGGATTCTCCCTCTGTGGTCTTTCATGTATAAATATTATGCTTGGGTTGTCATTTAGACACATTCCTCCTTTTCCTTGACCTTGTTGTTGAAGGAGACTTAGGGGTTTCTTCCATTGGGGCAACAAATGCTCCACTATCTATTTCACTTTCAGGCTCATCCATGAGCTCACCGTATGTCAACACAACCCCTTGTAGTTTGAGCTAGGTGATTTGGGCATCTACCCATTGCCTGGTTCTGTTCTCCACTGGTTTTGTTACAATGTTGAGGTCATTGACCTCTTCTTCATCCCAATATATTAGGGGCATCAACAGGTTGGCCACAACGTTGAATATTTCATCAATAAGGGTGTCCTCCTTCTCCTCCTCCTCCACAATCTGATCAGGCACCAAGAACAAGTTAATTGACCGCACGAACTGGGCTATCATCTACATGTAGTGCCTCATTTGCACTTCCTTGTCATCCTGAAAATTAGCCCATAAGTCTTCAATATGAGGTAGATGAGAATAATTCCTTCTAACCATATTTTTCAATTTCCCATAGGGGTCCATTCTTGGTCGAGCTGTGTGGAGATCCAGGTGGTACTCTACTATCTCTTTTTTGAATACTTCATGCATTGGGTAGTGGGGATGGCATACATTCCTTGTCTGAAAGTGAGGGGATATGGGATCCCTGCCTGGTGTTTGTCACTCAATAGAGTGTGAGAATTTTGCAGCTATCAGGAGACTTCCAATATGATCATCCGGTCATTGGGGTACTAGGGTAGCTTGTAGGGTCTTTCAGAGAAATCCTCTATTATGATATATGTGAATTTTGTGAATTGTATGAACATGTATTTGAATCTTTAGATGAATTCCCAAGCACTGTGTGAGACTCTTATCTCAAAATATCCTCCAAGGAGTTTGATGATATGCCTAATGAAGGCATCATTCACCCTCTAGTATTCCCTCTTGAAGTTTTTATACCATAGTTGCGGATAGCGATCATATACCTTGAGCTCTCCTCTCCCTAGATTTGGGTTTTGTACAACAAAGAGGCATTTGCTAGTAGGTATACCAGGTAAGATTTCATGTAGAACTGAGATTTTTTCTTTACGACCATGAGTTTTGCATGCATGTTGTCACTGATAATCTAGGCCTAGTAGAACTTTGTTTTTCCACAGATGATTTCCTTGATAAAATAGAACATCCACTCTTGGAAGAAGGAAACAATGGGGATTCCCATTACTCTGCTTAATAGAGTGACCAAATCATGGTACTCTTCATAGAAGTCACTCTTGAAAATCTCGTGTGCTACCTTGGAAACACTACCCCTCTTTTCCTTCAACCAATGTTGATTGATAGCTTCTTACATCCCAGGGGGTCTACCATCCACATGTTCTCAGCGTATCCCTTCTTTGTTTCCTCCATGGGGTCAAATGTGGGGATATGGAAGGTTTGGCCTATTGACTAGGTAGACAAATCTACCAACACTTTTCCATCATGGTCTATGATCTTCTTGTTGCTGCCATGGTAGCACTCTTTACATACCATTACTAGCTCCAGGGCTACAAGTGTAGGTGGAAAGCTAGCTGCCTTAACAGGACCACTCTTTCTAATCTTTCGAGCATTCTTTGTTGTGGGATTGGTCATGAACTTTTGTCTGAATTCATCGATATCCACATGGCCCAAGTTGGTGTCTGATATCGAGTCCCAGGTAGAGGTGACTTTGGAGGTGATTTCCACCATGTGGAACTAGTACTTCATTTGATCTTTCTCTTCTTTTCCCCTCAATGCTTTTGTAGGCTTCTTTCCTTTCTCTTTCTCTACAGACTTCCTCAATGTACTTGCAAAAGATTCCAAAAATCCTACAAAAAAAGTTGCAAAAAGCATATTCTCATGGAAATCAGGGAGGTGTTAGTGAAATCTTACAAAATGAGGGTTAGATCCAACAATCCATCTTCAAAAGATATAAAATCCATTAGCATTCATCATCTGAGGCTCATTTAGGTTAGTTACATGAATGCGACCCCAGGGATACGAGTTTCCCTGGGCTAGTAGTCATCAGGAGTAGTTAGAGGAAAAATGGTGCCGAGGTCACGATGGCCCACAGATGGCCACTCACACTCAAAATTCTGCATTGGAAGTTTAGGGGTTAGGATCTTCAACAAGGCATTCAACACGTTAGGAAATCAACCATAAAGTCTCTGGTGGCATGCAATTGGTCACTTTGTTCATGTAGGCCCAAGGGGTGCGGAGGTAGGAGGCTTCACAGACACTTTGAGTTCTATCGTTGAGAAATAGCGGCCATGGCACAAAGTTCTGTAAGAATAATCCCACAACGTGGGATGCACAAGCAACTTGGATAGTCTGATCTAAGTTCATTTGTTTGATTGCTTTGAGTTACATAGGTAGGGACCAACGAAAAGCTGTTGGGAGATGACCGCTTATAGACAATGGTGATGGAATGGCGACTCGTAGGAGGTGGTACACACTAGCGGGTTCACAGGGAACCTTGGCTTTAGTCACTTTTCCAGAAGAAATTCAAATGGTGGAGGAATGCTCGAACTCCGCAATGCGGGAGGAAGGTAGGATGCAATTGCTTTGTGGACATAAATCATATGATGATGGGTTGCAGGTGGTGGGCTGCAAAAAATGTTCGCAATGCATTTAAACTTGATTGTTTTAGCGCTGAAGACTTGGAAGGCAACAAAATGGCTGGACTTCACAAAGAAGATCGACAGGGACCCTCGGGCACTTCAAACAACTATGATGGCAGGGCGATCCGTAGATGGATCCCCACAAGATTCAACTCACAAAGGGTAGACTTAATGTTTCTTTGTGTGAAATCGGAGAAAAAGGAAGATCGTGGGGTTTGTGGTGCAAAAAGGAGCAATGACTTTGTTGTCTATGCAAGGCGTCAAGATAACAGTGAAGAGCACATGGAATTCCACAAGGAAAGACGCACAAAAGGAGACTTAGGTTTGGTCATTTGACAACATTGGACTCAATGGAACCCATGATGCGGGAAGCGGGCAAGGGAAGACCATTCAAAAATCACCGTGAGAAGGGGCTTGTCCACACAGGGTGGCCCACAATGACAGAACCATAAGAGCTCTCAAATCCTAAGTTTTCATTTAAGTGTTGCATCATTTGGGCTTTTACAGGTGACGAAGGGATGGCGTTCACCCGCATGCGGAACTTCGCAAGGGAAAATCCACAAGGCCATAAAGCTCAAGTTTTTTGCATTTGAAGTTCATCTCAGGTAGCAGCAATGAAGGGCTTGTGGGTCGCAAGGGTTTCACTTCTCTGGTGAAGAACAACGACGAGGAGGTAAATTTTTGCATGGCCCTTAGAGGCCGTGTTTGATTTATTTTTGAGGATTCGTTAAATGGGTTTTTGTGGAATTTTGTGGTTAATTGACCACCTAAAAGATTTTAAAATTTTGTCCTAAGATTTTTAACAGTTTTAGAAAAATTAATTCAAAAGACATTTTCAGGATGGCGACTATGGATGTACTTGAAGATCCTAAAGAAATTAATAAGGGCCAAGCTTGAGATCTTCTAGGAGATTGTGTGGGCGTGGAGGAGGCGATGATTATTTTGGGCTCTAAAAAATTATGAACTGACAGGGTGAAAATGATAGGTTAGTCCATCTATTTATTGTAAGAACTTCATTTATTACCCTCATTCAATGCTCACATGGTAGTCTACGGGGTAGCTAGGTGGGGATTTCAAAAGACCGGTGGTGGGAAAGTTGGAACCCGCAAGGCAGGAGGAACCCTAGGCATTGCCATTTGACAGGTAGTGGAAAAGGGAGGTGAAGGAACATGCAGGACCTGCCATGTGGGTGGATGTCCTGGGTTGGCCACCTATGAAACAACATAGACAGGGCAGCGATGCACAAAGGGAAACCCACAAGAGCGAACCCACAAGAGCTGAAGGATGTCAGTTCTAAAAACTAAGGGAAACCTGCAAAGGAAATCCCACAAAGGCTAAGGACCTAGAAATTTCTTGGGTGGTGAACTTTGGTCAACTAAAGACGATGAATTTAGGGTCCATTGACCACTTGGAACTCAAGATTTATGGGCAAACAAAACGAGGCGAGGGTGCAAAACAACCCGATGAAGGCAAAAAGGAGAGGGTACCCATTCTGAAATGGGGCATGTGTGCTATAGGCACAACAACATATATAGTTATTTCTAATTATATTTAACTTCCCAACAATATTCTTGCTAATAATATTTATTCCAATAAATCTCTTATTTTGATTTCCAATTCTCATTATTTTCCAATATGCTTGCTTGATCCAAATTGATGCCTTTCACAAATAATTCAACCTCCTTTTATATCCTTCCTTTAGGGGGTGAGTAGTCACAAACCTTATAATCATCACACCCCTCCACAAAGGGACACACCCCTCCTTAACCCATACAATATTTTGCAAACCACATGCCCATTAATTATCTTTGTTTAGGAAGTTCTACTAGATAATAAGTATTGTTTGTCTTATATAAGAATTGCTACTACTTAATATTTCCCTTTATTAAGGAGATCGTTGTCTTTTAATTTAATTAAGGTATGCATTTAACTAAAGTCTTAACTATGTTAGCAATGCCTTATACATTAATAGGGAATCACTACATTTTAATATTCTCCTTAGTTACTTTCATTGACCCCTTTTGAAGTCCCATTTGGTAGCGATTATTTTATTATTCTTGTGCATGTTGTGATTAGGGGGCATGACATCCTAGTGTAGACTTATATCTTATTAGTTAGACATCTAGTCAAGCTTTCTTAAAACACCTAAACAATGGCCATCTTAACTAAACATTGAGAAACCAAACATAAGACACATCATGAAATAATTAAACATACGTCTACATGACACAAAAAAAAATAGTAGTAAAAAAATTCAATGGTGATAGGACCATCCATATTTCTTAATTATACCCTACAAAAGTCCCATTTTTTTGTAGATCTTAATTGATGATGAAACCTTCATATTCTAGTTCATCATCACAAACTTGGTACATTCCTCACCTATCTTGATAAAATGTTTTAGTTCATACACTTTCAAAATTGCTAAGTCTTCAAAGCATTCTTCTTTGATGCATACAAAAGGTATTGAATTTGGAGTCGAGTCAACCTCAAAGAGAAGCACATGTTTAACATCCAATTGTGAAACCATATGAAGATTATGAAGAAAAAATTTAACTTCTTGCATTAAAAATTCCATTTCCATAAGAGATATAGATTGAAAAGCTTGAGTAGGTTGAACTTCTTCAAACTTTCCATGTGAAGGAACTAAGGCATTAATTTGATCTTCAAACATTTGTGTGCCTTTGTCTTCACTAGATAATATATGATATACTTATGTAATTTCACTTGCATTGGTATAAAATATAGTTTTTTTCAACCAATGATCTTTCATCCATCTAGTGAATGAGCAAAGTTGAAGGAGTAGGAAAATTTACATATCCTTTGTCAGACTTCCTAGCACAATGAGAGAGACACCCTATTGAAAATTTTATTACTTCATTGGTAATTCCATCCATAATTTTCTTTATTTTTCTTTATTTTTATCCCTTTCATGCTCTTTTTCTTTCTCAACAATTTCCTTCTCTGAATGATTCACAGAAAGAAAAATGAATGGTATTCAAATTATTCGCCACTCATCAAAATTGGGTTTGTATTCAATTTATTTCATCATAAATCCACCATTATCTACATTTGAGAGTGTCAATAGTTGTATAAGCCTCTACATTTCTATACAACTTCTTTCATCATGAATTAGTCTTGTGGAATTTGTAACAAGTATAAACTAGATAAGGTGCTTCCAAAGTTGGTCTTGTTGGTGGAACAAACAAATGAGACATTTTGTTGTTGTTGTAAGGAGAAAAATTGCTCTTTGGTGGACCTTGATATTGCTAGCTTGGAATACTTGAGAAAATATCTACCTCTTCATATTACTCACATCCTTGTACCAATTTTATACAAGAAAGGATCAACTTATACTTAAACAAGAGACTTGACTGAGTCCCTCCTTATCCTCCATGTAGTGATCATGTTATCCAATTCAATCAAGTGTGCTTGAATGTGCATCAAGTAGATCACTCATCCAACCTCTTTTGATTAAGAATGTGATATCAAGAAAAATAATGTTAATGAAGCAACTTCGAAGAATTATTTGAGAGGCTTCAAGGTAATGTTTATTTGTTTGACTAGCAAGTTAGATTGGGTAGTAAATTCTATCATAGATTCTCATGTTTATTGGCACTTGAGAGTTGAGAAAATAAGAGATGATCATCCTCAACTAACTTGAATCATGTCAAAAATTACTCAAGCATGGTATTCCAATTTGTGATTGATTTGAACTCAAAATAGTGAAACCAGTCTAGAATTACTACTACCAAAATTCCTCACTTATGATTAAGATTATTCAAAAGAGGTAGGACTTATTTCCTACTAAAGTATATGTCTTTATTTATTCTTTGTTTGAAATTGTAGTAGCTAGTCACCATTACACATAAGAGGAGGGGTCCCATTGTTCTTGTTATAGTATTCACCTTTCTTTCTTCTTCATCTAAATAACCTTAACTTGTCCAAATTATCTTATTGCTCTTATTCGATCCACTTCAAATTAGGCTAGATCGTAGGAGTCTTTCCACCACAAATAGTCATTCACTTTTACAAATGGACATCTAAACTATTTCATACACCACAATAGATTCCAGAATTTATTAGTTTTTAGTTTTTCCCTTTCAAGAGAACACATTTCTACAAATTAGAAGCGGACTCCCTTATAAAAACACTAAACCCTAGAACTCTACACAATGGAAATAACATATCTTGATGGTTATTGGGTATAAGGACCAAGATTATTATCTTTTCTATACAAGATGATAAATATTTATATTTTATCTTAAAGCAAACAACCTGAACAACTAGCAAAGCCTCACTCTTTATGGATAAAAGAATGGACTAGAAAAATAAAACACACAAATATTGGATTGAATTTCACACAAACTATAATGTCCCCTTCTCAATAGCAACTTAGGGTGTTCACTTAGCCTTTTAATTCCTGAAGGATAATGTCAAAATTACGGAATCATTTATTTAATTACTTAAATATTGCCTAAGTTTCAAGTTAATCTTTAAAGGCAATACTAAGTAATTAATTAAATCAAGTTATAAAGCGACTAAATGAAATATTCAAAATATTTTATATTGTCACTTTATGTTGTGAATGGAAAAATACAAAAGAGAAAAAAGGAGATCATTTGATATATTCAGATTATTATGATTTTCACATTTCATGGGAAGGAGCTCCCGAGAATTTTCACACCTGCAAGTTCTAAACCCTTGGAACCCAGTTTTGATAGTGTAAGATTTTGTCTTAGCTGAGTTTAGTGGTGGAAGACATGCAATTTTTTTGCTTGGCTTATTTTGCAGTTGAAGAATTACATTTTGGTGGCATAAGTTGAGAAGCAATGATTTCTTCATCTTGGTTGGAAGAGGGATGATTTACAACTTGTGTATTTAATATGAGAAACCTTTCTATGTAGTTGTTGTGCATTGTATTCCCTTTCATAGTTGAATATTTTATATAAGGAGGACATGGTGGATATAAATCCTAAGAGTTGCTCTATAGTCAATATTGGGAGGGTTTGATATGGAGATTGGTGAATATTGAGGTAAATAAGGCATGAGATGTACAAATGAAGCACAACTGTTAGTAGGTCCAAGGGAGGTCGTTTGGCACCCAAATGTTGAGATGAGTCAATGTGAAGCAAAGTTAAGGCTGTTAGAAGGGTCACCTGACTTGCTTAAGTCAAGACATGGACTCGGGGAGCTAAAATGTGAGTATCTAAAGCAGGCTGGGTGTTGCTCCAAGATTTTAGTATCATCTCTAGATTAGGTTGATTAGTAATTTTGTTTCAATATAATTTTATAAAGAGCTGGTCCATACTGTTAGTAACGTCACAAATCTGAGACTGTATCTTGTTATATCTAAGTATAAGTGTCAAGGGAATTTTATGTAATAACTATGAGTGAGGTCTTGTTAGTATTCAAACTATTGCATACTGTTCTTGGCATTTTAATGTACTCAGAAACTACTTATTGAAATATTGTAACAATTGTATTTTCAATGTTGTGTGTGTTACTAGCATTTAGTGATGAAGTCACTAGTGTAGGATTGTCTCTTAGAGTGGGGTGCATACTTTTGGTCTCAATGTTAATGAGAAAAGTATACTTCTGTATTAAAATGCAACTAAAATCATGAATTGTTGAGCCTTGTCATTATCTGTTTGTGTTTCTTTTGAAATGCCACTACTTGCATGCTTTGAATCTATCACATTTGATCAAACCAAGTCTGGACAATTGAAAAAAAACACAAAAATATCATACTTTAGCTTAGGAACTTTACAGTGGTATCAGAGCTGGTTTCTAGCTAGCCTGTGAGAAAATAGAAATAAAATCAAAAGTCTACATTTGCATACCATGTTATGAATCCGAATGATCAAGATTATATCACATGCAAAAGGAGAAGGACAAGAGAAGAGGGCTTTGATCCATTTGCTTTAGATTATTCGACCAAAGAGGAGAACATGGGGGATAGACATGAGATTCTTGAGGGTAGTATACACCAAATCCTCAATGATCTTGCTAGAAGCCAACAGCAGGTGATACAACTCCTAAAACAACTAGTGAATGATAGAAACAATGCTGGTGATAATGGCAACAACAATAGTCCCGAGACTAATAGACGAAATGGAGGCAACAAGTATAATGTAAAAGGAAGCAATACTCACATTCCTACACATAGTCATGCTAGGATAGCAAGCAGGAAAACACCTAGGCCTCTTATGCCTCAATTCTTGGGAGGACAACCAGTTGGCAACCAATTTTTTAGATTATTTGAGAGAATATCAAGCTTTTGGGGATGAGTTTCATGTTGCTATGACATTACAGGAATTTTGTACTATTAAGTATAGAAATAGATGAAGAGATCTATAATATTAGGGGACATCAGAATCAACATTTGCAGCGCAAGGTTGGGAAACTTTTTATTCCCTCCTTTGACGGTTCCAAAAAGTGTACAACCAAGGCTTGGGTGTAGAAGTTGGATACCTACTTCTAGCTTAATCCCATTTTAGAGATAGAAGCAATTAAATATGCTACACTACACTTGGAGGGTGAGACACATGAGTGGTGGTACCATGGACTTGTCACTTTGGGTCATGCCGACATCACCTCTTATTTGGATTTCACACAAAGACTGATGGGAAATTTTGATTAGAAGGATTTAGAGTTGCATTTCAGAGAGTTATCTCAGCTTAGATAGAGTGTCATAGTGGATTCCTATATTGCTAAGTTTCAAAAGTTGGCAGTTATGGGCACAAAAATTTCAAAGCAGAGACTAGTCATATTGTTCAGCGAGGGTCTTTCCAAGCTGCTTCGTGGTTGGATTAAGGATTTCAAGTCTGAATCACTGTAGGATTCCATTATTCAAGCTCGAGACATGGATCACTCAGCACCTAAAAATAAATTCCCATCCAAAAAATTCAATCCACAAAAGAACAAGGACAAGAAACTCTTTCAGAAAGAGTGGCCTAAAAAGAGTAAGACAAAGGAGGAAGAACACAAGGAGTAGATGAGGAAACAAATTTGTTATCACTGCAAAGAGAATTGGGAACTGAGTCACCATTTTTTGGGTAAGGGGAAGGTCCACCTTATTGAGGTTGTGTTAGAGGATGAGGATGAGGGTGAGCCTGGACAGGCACAAGGTAGTGAGGACAGTAGTTTTGATGATGAGCAGCCACATGTAGAAATGAAGAGTGGAACTATTGCTACTATTTCAGGCACCCCCAGATTCAATTCATTCAGAGTTAGAGGGCTCTTGCAGGGTCAACATGTCATGGTTTTGATAGACAGTGGGGCAATCCAGAACTTCATTGACTTAGCCCTAGTGGCTAAGTGGGGTATATCAAGGCAGGACTTTGAGGGGTTCAGTTTTATGGTTGCAGATGGGTTCAATATGCCATGCACACAAAGGGTTCCTTAGTTGGGTGTCATCTTTGGAAACTATATAGCCACAGATGATTTTTAGGGTAAGTGCATGAAGCTGTCACACAAAAAAGGCTCTTAAGATGCCCCCTTTTTTTTTTCTTCTGTAATCAGAAAAATATAATTTGCACGAGAAAATGAAGATAGTTATGCTCAAAATTTCAAGATGCAGCAAGAATAAGAGTTGAAGTGCTTCGAGTCTAGTTTCTAAGCTACTAATTATTTTTTAAATTAATAAAGATTAAGGATATCAAAAAGGGGGCGGCCAAAATAGGTCCCGTCTTTATCAAAAAAATAGCATAGCGTTTGAGGGCCTGATGACAATGTAGGGGTCAAACAACTCAACTAGCCATGCTTTTGGAAACAACTCAAATCACAAAACTAACAAAATCCTCTTTTGAGGAAACTCTCCTTCATTAAAAAACTTGGTTCAAATCTTCTAGATTGAGAACAAGGCAATAAATCACTTGTTGACTTCTCAAAACACTTTAATCAACATCAATTTAACTGACCCAAAACCTATCACCAACTCAAACATCACAAAACTGAGAAATTTCAAAGTGACTGTCCTAATAGGCATAATTAGGCTTCCTGCTAACATTCATTTTGAATTATTTGACCTACAACAATAAAGGATCTATTTGACCTTCAACTTTGTTCCATGGCGTGAAAAATCTATGATTGAATGACTCTTCAATGACTTTTTAGAAGAAAATTCCAAACATTGCAAATACTGTCCAATCTCGGCCTTTGACAACTTTGTCCTGATAGGACAGTCAATAAATGGACTCCAAAAAATTATAAATTCACCAATACCAATCTTGAAATGGACTCACCTATACCCAAACAACCTTCCAAAACAAAATTACACAAGGACTCACTTTCCACAAGTAAAACTCTTTAAATCACCACTGTACACAGTCACTTACAAATTTTTCCCATTTTCTAGACCTAGGGCTTCATGATAACTGCCAAAAACCACCTTTCCACACTCTGAAAACTTGAGGTCTTTTGAAATACACTTCAATCTTTCAACTCACCAATTTTTAGGTGATTCCCATGGTGGAAAATGAAGAAATACAATTTTAAGTGCACGCTACCAACCCTGGATCAGGGTTTTACTTGCCTGTAGAAATTTGCACATAACTTTCACAATACTCAATTATTTTAAATGAAATAAATTGAAAAATGAAATAGATTCATAGGGATCTAATTTCCAAAGGAGGAGGAGAGGATTTATACACAAAATAGGGCCATACAGTGGCCTGAAACCATGAAATTGTTAAAAAAACTAAAAATGTGAGAATTTCATTGAATTTCTTATTCATACATTATCCTCTAGCCTTTCTCGAAGTATGTGAAGCTTCAAATTACTTTATAAACTAAATCCAATGACTAAAACTACCTGTCTAACTGCTTGACTATTCATATTCTCCCATTTTACAATTTGTTGCATTTTTGCAATTTTGCTATGACAACAATTTGTCAATTTTGTGCAACTTTTACATTTTAGACCCAATGACCCCAAAATGCTTAACTATGACCTATTCTATGTCTAATGTGGTCATTTAGACCTTTTTACAACATTTTATCAACATTTGTAACTCAAAAAATTGAAGTTGCCTCCTTGAGGCATGCTCTGCGAGGGTGCACCTGCACCATTCTCCTGACCAAATAAAACCTTCCAAGTCCTCTTGGATCATTAAAAGCTCCTCCTTGTAGTATTTTATGACCTGCAACCTTCATCTTCACTTTTGGTTTGATTTGTTCTATGCCAACTAGTTTCTATCTTGTCTTGTCTCTATGAATCTGCTCCTTCATGCCTTGAAATATTCCAATCTCCTTTTGTCCTCCTTCAACCTGGAGCATCTTAATATGCAATTTGTTCTCTATCCAAAATATTAGCATAACAAAGAAATGATACATTAATTTTATCACAATACCTCCATCTTTCTTCAACTTTTTGCAAGTTTCCAAAAGTAATTCATCCTTGATCATTTCTTCATCCAATCTTGACACCAACTAAATATCTCCTTCCTTTGAAATCAGATCCCTTATCTCTGCTACTCCTTCACCTTCATGCTTGGGAATGACTGCACTATCTTGATACTTGAATTCTTCTTATACATCACACATCTTCAAATTCTTCTTCTTCCTCTATTTTCTTCATTTTCCTTCTCCTTCTTTTTGCTATCTTTTTAATGGGCCATACCACTTTCCTTTTCTTGATTGTCAAATGCCAACTGAATGCTTACGAGAACGACTCGACGGACCGACGATGCCGGAAAGAGATCTTAATTTCTGAATAAAGCGACGCCGACGCTTGCCGACGTCGACGCTTTATCCTTTACCGGTTCGACCGACCTTTCGAGAACGATGCCGGACCACAACCATTAAACTACAACATTAAACTTAACTGACTTTGCGGAGTTTTGATACTATATCATCAGGATAATGGTCAAACAACTCACACTACTGAATTTTACTCCATTTTCTGACAAACGTTCGTCGGTCGTTCGACAAACATTTATCAGACAATCGACAAATTGACAAAAAAAAAATTGTTAAAATTCTGACGACAAATTAAAGGTCGAATAATGACACAAATTCGTCAATTGTCGGCATCATAAAATGACTTAGATGTTTGTCAGAATATCGACAAAAACTTCGTGTATCCACCGACGAATTACAACCAGAATGCAATTGCAATGGCTCTTCCGAAGCGTCGAAACAACACCAAAAGTTCGTCACCATTTCGACAAAATGGGCAAGGAGTTATGACGAAGCCTTCATCGTAGCTATAGCAACTTCGTCGAACCTTTTCAGTGATTCATTGGTGGCCTTCGTCGAAATTGCGACAAAACAATGCAATTTTTTTTTAAAAATATTCGTTGAAATGTACCATCACGGAGAATCTTGGCGATGACCACTGATGCCAACCCATCAGTGAGAGATCAATCATTGGCACAGGATAAAAAACTCACTCTGATAGTCCATGTCTTTCCGATGACTTCCATCGGCAAGACAAATCCAATGTCACACCGATCTGACCTCTTTAGGAGTTTTAAATAGACCTACACCATGTCATCGCAAAGACTCTTGGTGATGACCACCGAAGCCAACCCATCGGTGAGAGATCAATCATCGACACAGGATAGAAAACTCACTTTGATAGTCCATGTCTTGCCGATGACTTCCGTCGGCAAGAAAAATCCAATGTCACACCAATCTGACCTCTTCAGGAGTTTTAAATAGACCTACACCATGTCATCGCAGAGACTCTTGGTGATGACCATCGAAGTCAACCCATCGGTGAGAGATCAATCATCGACACAAGATAGAAAACTCACTCTGATAGTCCATGTCTTGCCAATGACTTCCGTCGGCAAGACAGATCCAATGTCACACCGATCTGACCTCTTCAGGAGTTTTGAACACTGCTGGTTATCAGCAAGACATTCTGAGGATCTCGCCGATTAAACAAGTGTCTATGAGCAAGTAAATAGATGGAACCTATTAATTTTCTTATTTTGGGGTTCTTTAAATCATATAATAGATACCATCTTCTTGTGTATAATTGACTTATATTTAGATTTGAATTCGAGACCAATTGTCATTGCACATTCCATTTTACTTGCACAGAGTATTCTATAAGCAATATATTGATAATGCCAAATGATTTATGGTGTTGTATAACTCTACCTATCATCACAGTTCTGTTGTTCCCCCTAGAGAATCCTGCAAAGAAAATTTTACAATACCAAGTCAAATAATATGAAAAAGACTTACTTCCATACAAATTAAATGATTATTCTCACAATGGAAATTGTCTAATCACAACAACAATTCCATGAAAGGTTATCCATGCTTCATAAGAGATGACTGATCATACATAAAGATTGCAAGATGCATAGAAAAAGCATTACACTTGAGAACAACCAAGGGATAACAAGGGAAGGAGTTTAGAAACGTCTGGATTGAAGAGAAAATGTGTAGGGGAAATGCTGAGCAGTGTCAAGAGAACAGAGCTTGTAGAACATATTATTGACCTAATCAAGCTCTTGAACAACTTAAACAAAATTAAAATACTAACACATATATGAGACATGTAATGAACTTCCAATATCTACTATCTTTTTCATTAATGTAGAGGTAGGTAAAGGAGAAATAATTATAATTGTAACACTATTCATAGTCAAGTAAATTATGTTCGTAATTTGTGTTCAATGGACCTCAGTTTTATCATTATATTTCCCATCTAAGACCATATTTTAATCTAGGGTTTAGCTATCTCAGATGTAAAGAAGCACCTTCAATTAACCATTTAAAGCACTATAAAATAAGGTAAGACTTTTACTTGAGAAAGATTGGGTACGCTTGTAGGATTAAAGTTCTCGCAATCATCAGGATTTATTGGCACACAGACACAACCTGCAACGTATGAAGTAATGGATGACTACAAGCTAGTGAAATTGTCCTTAATATGTGACTGGTTTACAAATTGATTGGTAGAAAATAAGTTTACAAATAGATCTACATGAAAAATTATGAGGACAATCTACTGTAATCATCAAAATAGATGAAAAGTGCAAAGGAAAGAGTCGGGCTACATCTCTAGAGCCTAAAAAAATACATGCAAGAAACATAAAAAAAAAGAACAAACTAGTTTTTGGATGAATACAAAATGGTGCCTTCAACAAGTGATTCATATGCTTTCACACCTGACAGGACATTAAGAATATTTTAGTCTTCCTCTGTGAAATTAACTACTTACAGAAAAAACCCAGAAACCAATATTATATACCTCCATGTCTAGCCGAGTGTAGGTATAAGAGAAAAAAATTTCCTCAATACAATGCTAAAAAATATCAATGTGTATGTAGGTTTGTATTACTCAAAATATCATTTCACTGCCTAATGAAAAATACCAAAATGATGTTTTAAATTTCAATCTTCACATAGGCTCCCTTATTGCTACACATGTATATACAAGCATTATTCAAGCTCTAAACTATTCAAATATTAAGGATTTAATTAGCTATAAGATGTAAAGTTGTTATTTAGACATAATCCATCATCTTTTACATATCTTTATTCACTCCTAGCGCTTCAGATAAATTTGTGTAAATGAGACAGAAATGTGAATCTTTTATGACAAAGAAAATTCTTAAAAGGAGGGGGGAGAGAGCAAAGGGTAGGGGGAAAGAGAATGCTTGAATGTATAGTAAAGTATAACATTTTGATCATTATAACAATGAAACGAATCTTAAGTTTGAAGCATTAATATCATCATGTACAACATTTATGATCAAGAATGAATGTAAGTAGAGAAAATTCTGTATACCAAGCAGATGGTACAAAATTTCATGGTTAAGTGAAGCCTCCCATCAACAACAAGATCCAAATATCCATGTATCTATCTCTAATCGAAATTTCTAAACCCCTTCGAGTCAGCTAATTTTCACTCAACTGTTATGCACAAAAGTCAAATTTTAGAGTTATGTCACCACTAAAAATAGAAGAAATAGAGCTTTGAAACCAAATCCACACACACAACACAATGTGGTATTCATACAAAGCCATAAAACATACTAACCTTTAACATTGGAATGGAAACAACTTTAAATTATGATGCGTGAGCATGGATTTAGGTATAAAGAATCATTTTTCTGCCACCATAAAGCAAAAAGTTAGTGACCTTTTCTCATCTTTTCATATAGTTTGATAAGCTCAAAATGATGCATTTCTTATATTGAAAAGTGCATACCTTATTGAGCTTCTCTTTGTTTCAAGAATAGTTTAATATTCTCTACTTAACAGGGCCAACCATGTGACGGTGGAAGCTCATTTGGCCCCTTTCGCACCCTCACATCACTCTCAATTCTCCATACCCAATCATATAACATTAATCATTCATTCATCCATTAATAACATATAACATTCATTCATTCATCCATTAATAACATATAACATTCATTCATCCATTAATAACATATAACATTCATTCATTAACATATAACATTCATTAATTAACATATTCACATTCATTCATTAACATATAATATTCATTCTTTTAGTTTTTACATATTATCAAAAATATGGTTGTTATGATATGATTACAATCACTTTTTTTGTTTCTTTTTTAAAGCTAAAAAAATATGAAGTGGATTATCGTTTTCTAAATAATTTGTCCCCCCTTTAGTTGTTTTGCCCTCTGCTCATGATCTTAATGTATGCCTAGTCGTCTGCTCATGACGTGGATGTTGCTACAAGGGGGGGTCTGCTGCAATAACAAAGAAATGTTAAACTGATATGTTTTATTATTATTGTTACAAGTATTTCATTAATTAAAAGAACATTAGAGTGGTTCTCTTTACCTGATGGGTCCACATCATGTTCCTGAACTTCTATTATAGACTCATGCTCAACATTTTGAACACCCTCTAAATCATGATCTGCAGTTGAAACACGAAAGGTTACATTAATTAATACACCAATTGAAATTAAATATGTTTAAAAGAACATGAGAGTGGTCCTCTTTACCTCATGGGGCCACATCATGTTCCTGATCTTCTCTAGCCTAATCATGTTCAACATGTTGATCACGCTCTACATGCTCTAAATCTGAAACACTAAAGGTTACATTAATTAATACACCAATTGCAATTAAATATGTTTAAAAGAACTTTAGAGTGGTCCTCTTTACCTAATGGGGCCACATCATATTCCTAATCTTCTCTAGTTGGATCATGCTCAATATGTTGATCACGCTCTACATGCTCTAAAAGTACCGCCAGGATGCACACACCGTGACCTTCATCTGCATGTTGTGCTCCAGCCTCACCAGGCTACATTTCAATGTCATGTGCAGTATTATCATTGCTTGAATGTTTAAAACAAATAGGCATATAATTACTTTATGGTGGAAATTAATATTGAATAGATGGCACAAGTATTCAATTTTAAATAAACTTTATTGAGTTTATTTACCTCCGTGTTAGATGCAATGGAAGATTGTGTTTTCCCAGTCAAGACTCTTAAGCTGCTCAACCACTTTAATTCTTCCATAGCTTTGGTCGGAAGGCAATCTTCAGTCCCTCCGTGGAACTCATGAATCTCAGAGTCTCTACATTTTTTGCATAAGATCATGAATTTTGTTTCTATGTAGTGATAAAATCAAAATTGTTTTCAATCCATTATTTGATACAATATTTCATTTATTGATACTTACAATTCAGTATGGCTAATTTCTATATGTCCACCGTGAGCCAAATTTGTGGCCCCATGTTTCTGTCTTGCCTTTGTTGCCTCTCGATTTGTCGTGCAACCTATGAAAAGTTTGAACACGCTAGATTATAAAAGAAAGAGTAATCAGATTAGTTACATTGTTGATAGTATCACATACACCTCCTTTGGCCCAATGGTGTCTTTCCTTTTTCCTTTTCATCCTTCTCCTTTCCATCAGACATCAGGTCCTTCCACTCCCTCTCCAGAATCATGGGGGGATGCTCGTACTTTTTGTTCTCTAAATGTGACCTATATTGGTCCCTCGCATACTTTAGATAGGTACCATCTTTCTAAGGACCTTGGTTCATTTTGAATGCCTTTATCATCGAAGAGCACCACTAAACGGTTAATGAGCTCATCTTTTAAATCTTGATTTGGGCATTCCATCGTGTACGTATGGTGGGCCTGAAGAGCTCCAATGTAATATCACTTAGATGTTTATAAAAAACATCATTTCCTACAAAATGATCATGGGTTCAATAGTCTAAAAAGAGTGATCAATAAGTAAATCTCAATTGGATTATATATAATAATAATTAAAACATTTTAAAGTACCTGGGACCTTCTCTATCTTTATGGGAACAAAATCCTCGGTCACCACAAATGTGACCGGAAATGTTTCCGTACTCGTAATATGGGAAGATCCAGGACATGCTGCTAAAATATCACCAGTACTAGTGGCCTCTGCATCCCCAGGTACATGTCCTGACGTATGTTCTGGCATGTGTTCACTGCCAGAGGGTGCACTAACGGATGCCTGCATGGTATGTGTTGCCAAAATTTCAGACGACAATATAGCCATAGATGATGGGGTCAGATGATGTGATGTATGTGAAGGAAGATCAGGATGGACACTTGTACCAACCCCTACTCCTCGAGCAACACTTACAGTACCCTGATCATGGCTAGGAGCATCATGAGGACGTAAAAAATCCTATAAAAATAACACATACTTTAGTTCATGACATAAAAGAGTACAAAATATAAAACCATGAATGAACTTATGTTATAATTAAAGACCTCATGATAACTTACTTGCAAGTTTTGTGATCTCTCAGTCAATATTTTAACCCTCTCTCTTATCTCATATGTTTGAGGCACTATGAATAACAACTTAAAGATTTCTTCATTGCATTTTTTTGGGTCTCCTTATCATATCAAGAGGGTTTGTTGGAATAAGTGATGTCACTATCACATAATATTGACTGCACCTCCCTATGTGGATGCCCTTCCTCGCCTACCGGGCCGTGCCTTTCCCCCCGGACCAATCCAATCGCTAAATAAGAATATTAAAACATTATCAAAATTAACCCAATAAACTTATGAAAACAACATAATAAGAAAACATTTTTCTTGTATCTAATTTGTACAATTACAATGAGGTAAACCTGTCGAGTAGAAGCGCCTGAAGATACATCGTGATTTGTGTTCTGGGCCAGAGCCTTCTCTATACGATCAATGTCCTGCTGTGACAAAAATTAAATATAAAAAAACATTACCAAAATGAAACCAATAGACTTACGAAAAAAAGAAGAAGAATAAAATGGTATATTGGAGTCATTAATTGGAGGTTGGGTAAAATGGTACATAGTACGTACCACCCCCATAGTAACTATGTTTGTAACTAAATGATTCAAATTGTAATCGATTAGCAACTCTTCCCCTGCAGTTATTGATTTTATCACACATACGAATACACAGTTTCCCTCACATGCCTCAAATATGAAATTAGGTTGCTTATTTGTTGACCCAGGTCATGTACTATTTATAAACCCTGCAATATTCCCTGATGCTTTTGGCCGTCCTTCAATGTACATAGCCACTCCTTTATTTTGATCCTTATCTTTTAGTTTTATATAATTTGCTGACAGTGCATACCTACGCATACTTCGTGTATATCGAACCAGTTGCATCCAATCTTTGTAACTGTAATAGGGTCTGACATACTCCATCAATTCAGTAACTTTTTCATAACAGACCTTTATGCCTTCCATGCAAAATAGGCCCAAACCATGTAATGACCATGGTGCTATGTGATATATCCTCTTGTTGACACAAAAATCAGTGTTTATTGGAGGAAGTTCCTTGGGTACCCATTTGTTCTGTAGATGTTTATACCTCAAGGGCACCTCGATGTTGCCTATGCTCTCATCATCATAAGAACATGACCCCCCTTCAACAAGAAAAAAATCCATGCGTTTACAGATTTTTCTTCTAATCTTTTGACCTCTAGTTGATATCCCTCTTTTAGACATACTACATATCTCGCTTTCCTCTTCTCTTCCTGAATTTCCCTTGCTCGAGGAAGACGGATTTAACAAATACCTATTTGGTGGTACCTGCTCTCATAAGGATGTTGGATGAAGTTCTTTCATGGTGATGTGATCCTAAGGTGACATTATGATTAATCTATCATTTCATCACTAGAATTTCACAGGTTATAAGGTAATCAAGCCTTGATAGATTGCAAGTTATTGTTACTACCGTCCAAATGTGTCCATCACAAATCAAATCTACTTAACGTTTTAACTCCCAAAATTTGTAACAAGTTTTAAATGTGACTATGGTCCACGAGTTACATAACCAAGGCCTCAAATGTATTCTCTAGTTGTAATCAAAGGACTTTTGCTCTTCATTCAAGTAAATAAACTTGAAGGGAAACACCACCAAGTGGTTTATTGGACACCTACATGACTAAAAATATCAGAAAATTTACATTTAATTTCCATATGTCTAAATGGTTAACAGGGAGGGAGTGTGTACTAGGCCTGGTAAAGTCATCATCAGTTTATGCTTTGGTAATAATTTTTTTTTAAGTCATCTTAAATCTTCCTATGTCCAATTGCTAGGAGACTTTTGGTATTTTTTAAGGTAGGATGATTGATGAAAGATCCCAAAGAGCCTTTCTCCATGGTATCCAGGTACACATAGCAATAGTCTTCTCTTATATGGTTGGACATGATTTAAAGAACTTAGCTAGGAATTATTCATTTAACCTAAGGTTTTCTCATAATGCCATCATTAGAAGAGTATGATCAAATTCTTCTATTATGAATAATTGGTCTATGTGCCTCTAGTAATCATTATAAATGTTTGTAAGGATAAAATGACTAATTGCATCAGGTAGGAGAGAATCAACTTTGAGTTCTTCAAAGATTATATTCCTCTATTCATAATTTTTAAGGGTTGTGTGTGGAGGAGGTTATCACTGCCAAGAAGGGAGGAGACCTTTCCTTGTGATGGAACTTCAAAATTTTGCTCTTTGTGTTCCATTTTTATCTTGCCTTATGTTGCTGGTCATCTATGGTGTTTGGGAAAAGCCTAAGGTTGGGGTTTTACCTTTGTCTTCATGTAAAACCCTAGTGTTTATCTTACGCCTTGGGTGGGATCTTTTGGGCCGTTACTTTTTGGAATATCACAAGGCAGTCCAATTGGTTGGTGAAATGTGTGCTTTCTGGCCTGATGCTTGTTTTCTCCTTCTTTTTCTATAAGAAGGATTTCAAGGCCAGAAGTACGGGTTAGCAAGTTAGATATTTTTGGTCGAGTCTAGATGAAATTGCAGAGCAAATTGTAAAGTCTGATGGTTTTAGGGAAAATGCAATTTAGGTTTTGAGTCATTCTGTAGTAGGTTTTGCATTCATGGGGATTTGATGTTTTATGACAGTACTGGCATTTGAATTGATATGATTAATTCAAACCATGCCTCCATTGTACAAGCATATCTGAATTTTGGAATAAAATGATCAAGGCTGCCTTGCTCATCTCAATCGTTGTGGTGTGTATGATTCTTGTTTTAGCTTTAATTCAAGGAATTAATTAAAATGCTTGAATGTGATTGTAGGTGGATATGTTCTGTATAAGGATTTGATAAGTAGTATTGGGTTAGAATACAAATTGATGAGATTGTAAAGTAATGTTATCAAGGATCTTATATGTTATGTGTTAAATCTGTCATAAACCCATAAATGCTTATAAATTTGACTCCTCCAATGGATATATGACACTGATCTAAGTTGTACTTATTTGTATGGTTCAGTATTTATTTTCCTTTACCTAGAGCTTGCTACAAATTGCAAATCAATGACTATCTTATATTGTGAAATGTTGTTGTAGTTATCTCATGCTCCAAATAGTTGATATTATTGATAAACAACCAATTCTATTCAGTATTATCCTATTATGTTGAGCTATTAAATGAGATTATCTGTTGTTGTTAATGTTGTTTATGATGATGGTGGAGAGGTTGTAAACACATTAAGGGATCACCCTCCCGGGTCTTGCAGAGCCCAAAGTGTAGGGGGTCTTTAAAATCCTTCTCAGTTGGTCCAGGTCCTTCGATCTGCCCTATATTGGAATTGGAAATTGCATAGGTAGATTAGAAGATCAACTTGCTTATCGTAAAAGCAACCAACACCTTGCATATGTTTGTGGTGGAGGTATTAAAGAAGAATTGTATTCCTCTATTTCCATTCATTACATCTACCTTAGCCTAACATATACTTGGGCTAAGTCTACAATTGCTTCAAACTCATGCAATGAAGGCTATGTGTGATGAAATCCTAGACCTCAACTAAGATGTGGGTAGATTATGGGAGTTTTTCCAAGACCTGAGGTTGGTCGATAAAAATGTGAAAGACTAAGCTATTTTTTTTAGTCTTATCTTATACCATTTTACGAGAATAGGGGTGCCAATGTACAAGAAGATCTTTGGAAACTAGGCATGAAAATTGCAGGTTAAAGAGAATGGGGGTGCCAAACTTACAGTACTCATTGCCCCTTGGTCGTCGATTTTCCCTGAGTGCCCTCAACCTCATCCTCGGCGCTAGTATTGACCTTGTTTTCACTCCTCCAAACTCTTCCTCGACGCTGATATTGACCTTGTTTTCACCTCCAAATTCCTTGTCTGGCTACTGGTATTGACCTTGTTTTCACTCCTCCAAACTCTTCCTCAGCGCTGGCATTGACCTTGTTTTCACTACTCCAAACTCTTCCTCGGCACTGGCATTAACCTTTCACTTCTCCAATTTGGATGATCTACAAACTGCTTCAAGTAGGGTTTTATAGTATGTTAATTAAATTGAAAATTTTGGTGCCATTTAGCTAGGTTTTAATATTCTACAATATAGTTAAGTATATATTAGCTATATTTTACATAATAAATAATATAATTATTCAACTTATTATAATTATATATTATATTCTTTAACAAAATTATTAAATAATGATAAACTTATTATACTAATAATTAATAATAAGTATATTTTTATATAATAGATAAAAATATAATTAATATAATATATATTTTATATAATAGTAATATATATTAATATGAGAGAGAGAAACTAAATTTTGATTGGTTGTTTCATGTCAACAATCCAAGGATGGCATGTGTCCTTGGGGATTTATGCTCAAGGTAGCATGCCATTTGATTAAAGATATGATAGTTCTCCTTTAAGACCTCTTCAATGTACCCATTGCACACTTAAGGAGACAAAGATAAATATATATAGGGAAGAAAATATAGAGAGAGAGGGAGATAATGACAAACATACAAATAGGAAAGGAGACAAAGAGATAGAGAGGGGTAGAGAGATAAAGAGATAAGGATGAATAGATAGAGATATAGGGAGGGTGATTGATATATCTCTCCCTGTCGCTCT
>VDFB02093753.1:0-40294 GCA_007258455.2 Sequoia sempervirens | reverse complement strand
TCCACCAAAGCTTAACAAAAGGGGGATTTTTGTCAGATATTATTGTTGGAAATGCTTTGGTAGAAGTGTATGAAAAATGTGAAAACATAGACAAGACATGTCAACTATTTGACAAAATACCTCAAAGAAATGTGCTCTCATGGAATGCAATGTTTGTGGTATACACAAAATGGATTGTGCAAGGATTCACTCAATGTATTTGAATTAACAAAGCACTCTGGAACATACCATGACATTATAAACTTTTCTTTTGGTATATGTGCATGCAACCATGCAATTTACTGCATTTGGAATGTACATACTTTAATCACATGGATAAACCTTATTGTATTACACCTACAATTGATCTTTGTATGTGCATGGTTGACCTACTTGCTCATGTTGGCTATCTTGAGGACACTATAAGTGTTATCTTCTAAAGTTGCACCCTCGCTAAGTTGCAAAACTTAGCACTCTAGAGAAACATGGAATCACCCCTGGGTTGTGGGTCACCTAGAATTTGGATTGAATCTACATATATAAGACTGGCTCCTAGTTGGTTATCACGTAAAAACTACTGAATTTGCAGAGGAAAATGGGAAAAGGAATGCTTAAAATGAAAACTGGAAAAACAAAAACAAACGGTGATACACCAAACTAACAAGGACTATGAAAACTCATATTTGCATACACTTGGTTACAGATGACAGAAACTAAATTTGCACAACCTATTACTGCATGCCTTTGCATAAATATTTTACAAAGAGGCCTCAATGTATTAACCTCTAAAAGGAAGATAACTTCACAATTAGAAAGCCACATGCATCTTTAAGACATAGTTTGCAACCTGCATAAACATACTTTTGCAAAAAAGGTATAGAACATGAGACAAAGTCACAAGAAAATTAGAAATACCTCACAAGTAACTTGATCAATCACTTGAAAATACACAACACTGCAAGAATAAAAAGGAAAAATCTCATAATCAATGGTATCCAAGGTTTTTTTTGTATTTCATATCCAAAAGAGTTATATAAAGCATGCTCAAATCTGTGCAAGGACTACAAAAACTCACTAACTCTAGAAATTGCATAATAAGAACTGATTACAAAAGATTCAACAAAGTGGCTATATCCATCAACTCCCTCCAAAAACCCACTAAAAGAGGTTCTAGAAACAGTTGGGGTCGGATGCCCCCAAAAAGCCCAAAATCTAGCAACTAGATTTCCTCTAAATGAGCTCCAAAAGGAAGAAAAAGTCATAATTGACCAAGTCAAACATAAAGGCAAGCAAAAAATGCTCCAAGATGCTCTCCAAAGTCATAACTGGGTCAAAAAAAACCCCTATATCTCCTCCCTTGGTCGATCAACTGCCTCTAACTCCCCTATATGCTTGTAAAAGGCATCAAATCCTCAACAACACTCATAAAGGCATAAAAGGTGTGTATCACATTTTACATTTGAATAGCAATGTGACTTAAATGATTTACAATAACATCATTGAAGTCAAAAATGCTTTACATGTAGATAAATGCAAAAACAAAATAAAAGATTCGACCTACATGGGAAAATAACCTCAAAGCATAAGTCTTCAAAGGACTTACATAGCATATGAAGAAGGACAAATTACAAGGCATTAGACTTAAAGTTTTAGCCTGCTGATATACATTAGTCACACTTGCATTTTTTAATAAAAGGTAAAAAAACATTTTCCCATCGGCAAGATTATGGTAAAAACCATAATGAACAAAATGATGCAAAATATGCAAAAGTATTTTCATTTGATCTTCGAGCTTCTAGAGCTTCCCTCAACCACCAACAAGGGTTTTGAAGAAGCTCTGCAAGATGACTTTCTGAAGGTAATTCATGGTTGATTTTGGCATTACAGAGGCACTTTTTGTATGAGACTTTGTCGATTCTTCTCAGATACAAGCTCGTAAGTTGTTTTTTGAAAGGAAATTTGAGTAAAAACTCAATTTAATTGATTTATGGGCTTCAAAGTCGTGGCTCCTGTAGACTTCTTAATGCATTCTCATTTTTTTCATTTCTCTATTGTCTTCTTCTTTGTTTGAACACTATGAGGATCTCCCTTTGAGCTTTGGGAAAGTGTTTCCAGATAGAAGTTTTGGAGAACAAAAACAAAACACCAATTGGGTAAGCTTTGGCCTCTGCACATTTTGTTTCTTTTGCAAGGAAAGAAAAAGATTTTTTCATTTTAGGCTGTCATCTTCACCATGTTTCTTGTATTTATCAGTTTCTCTTTACATTTGTTTACCTCCAAAAAAACCCCAAGTGGGTTCCAATATGTTGTGAAACTGACATGTTCTCCTATAAATTTATGATGTTTCCATGAATTTCTATGAAGATACTTCAACACCTTCCTTACATTTCATTTTCTTCTGAAACCCCAAATGGGTTTAGATATATGTAGGGAAAAGAATTTTGGGTTATTAAAACCCAATTTTCCATGCATTATGTTGGCATTTTTTCCCACGGCTTCACATATATTTGCAAGTTCTAGGGTTTTTATTCACTTGTGGTCGAACCTTCATTGTCCCTCTCTGAAATTTTGCTTGAGGGTTTGCTTCACCTAAAACCTTACCCTAGTCATTTTAGGCACCATTTGAGTCGAGGGTTTCATTTTTTTGTAGTTTCTGGGCATTTGCAAATTTTTGGGTTTCAAAACCCTGTGTCCATCATGAAGAAACTCTGTACATTTTCTTCTTATGAAGATGATCATGGCTCGAGCCTCCTACACAAAACTCTAGCATTTAAAAAGCTTTTCACCTCTATTTCATATTCATGGTCATTCTAGGTTTCCATACTCGAGCCATCCTGAGTGATCTTTTGTATGCACTGTGATCATTTCCTTTCATGAAACCCTAGCTTGAGGGCCTACAAGTTCCACTTGTTGTGGCTATTCTGGATTGTCAAAACCCATTCCTTTTCTTGATTTACATATTTACCTTTTCTATAAGACTTCAAAGGCTTGCTCTATAGTTTGGTATTGAAGACCTTGACCCTAGTGAAATGAAGGTTACCACTCTCTCATATTGCACCATTGGAATGATTTTCCTGTAGCATGATGCCATTATCTATACTGGATATTGAAATGTGCTTTAAGCACTTATCCTTGTGACTGTCCTAAACATAAGGCTTGCAACATGCAAGGTTTTCTTTCCTTTGTAATGCAACTGTGCTTTCACAAAGACTTTGATGAAGCATCATTATGTTTGTTTCATGGCATTAAATATCATGTCGATCACTGTACTTACAACATAATTCTTGTGCTCTACCTTGCATTCTATTATGCCTTGTTCCTTGTCAAAACACTATAGTGCTAACAAGATCTTGCCAAATGCATTAATGTTTCAACTGTCAAAGGGGAAAAATTAATCAATTGTTTAACTGTATTTGCACCAATGGATTAATAGATAAAGGCTGATACAATTACATCTCATATAGTATGCTACTCTTAGCACATATATAAGTACCATTGTTTTGTCTTTCACATACACTGCTCTTGGGATAGTGTGTTGACATAATAGTTTAACCTATGCATTTCACTCTCCACCGATTGATACATAGCATTGTTTCATTAGCTTGATGACTATGAAAAGAACACGAGACAATCCCTTTGTGAAATACAAGGGAGGTTGTTTGATGTTGTAATATAGTGCATGTGCTTTTACAAGATAGAATATCTTATATCCACATTGTGAAATTGTATTTGCTTTTGTATATGCTTATAAAAATAGTGATAATGCACCTTGTGGAAACAGTTTTGAATGACTTCTTGCATTCTAAATCCTTAAATCTGATCATGCTCCACTTCATTCTGCTATGTGAATCTGTTGAATCTAAAACCATTGTTGATTGTAAAGGTGACAACCAATGCATAAATGACTCATATTACTAATAAGTATGTTGTTTCCATTTCATTGGCTATCTTTTAATTTCTTTCCCAAGCTTATGCCTCATGCACTGTGACCTAACTTTCAATTAACTACCCTTGATCATCTCTCATGACTTACTTTTGATATATCTTGATAGAGTCCTTAAGAAATAAGGATAGGTGTCTTTAGCATAGGCATATTCACCTCTTCAACTGTAATGATATTCACATGCAAGTACTTGAGTAACATGACTAGAGAGGTGGATATGCCTCTGATAAGATAAATATTTTTATATATTGATTCTTATCAAAGTATGTAGAAAAGATTCAAGATAAGGCACTAAGGTAAATAACACTTCTATCCCTCTAAACATATGAGGGAAGAATGCCAAGCTCAACCCTCGTGGGAGCCACATTTTACTCCACATGTTGTAATTTGATGAAAAAAACAACATAGCTTTCCTATACCTGCATAGGAAGCAAACATATTAGAAAATATGTGCATATGACAAATGTGTTTGATAATTTCATTGTTTTCTTGGACATATATTATATGCAAATTGTTTTAGTGCAAATGAAGGTCAAGTTATATGTTTTCATATGTTTGTGCATATATTGATCTGTGATCCTTCATTATTCTAACAAAACTCTCTCTCAGATGTAGACAATTAGGAGCAGCAAAGGAGCAACAGCTAGATGCAAGACAAGCAAGAGGAACAAAGATGATGCAAGGCAACTCAACCAAGACCAAGACTCATCATTCAAGCAATGACAGGTCACCATTCTTTATATGTGCATTTCTTTATCTGCAAATGTATAGTTTTTCTTTTATTTGCATTGGAAGAGTTAGTCTCATGGCTTTTGTGAGACATTATTTGTTTACATCATCAATATAGATTACTTTTCTTGAAAATATTGTGCAATCTTCTCCTATGTTATATGCATCTGCATGAATGCAATCTGGTAATGTAATCTTCTATTTTGTTTATGCACATGAATGTAATGTAGCAGAAATAAAAATGTACCTTATTCTTTCATTTAAAATTCACAAAAGCTCTACCTGATTTAGCTATTAGCAAAATTAGGTAACATTTTTGGTAACATCTGCTATGTGTTTTCCTGCTAAACATCTTGACCAGTTTCCTAAGCCTATCCATTGGGAACTGAGTCACGTAGAAACTTGACATAACTTGAAATCAATCCTCAAAACAAACTGTAACTTAGTAGATCAGTGTAAAAAACCTTGGAAGCCTATTCAAACACCAAAAATTCAGGATGAAAACTACCTAACTATGTTAAACATCACTTAGGGAATTTAAAAACTTGTATCTAAACTACAGTGCAATAACACTTATTGAAAGTAAAACATCTAATCTAGCAAATATAATGCAGATCAAACCTCAAAAAAACATTTGAGGTGTATCCCATTGATTGGGATAGGAAAAATTTCTCCATCCATCTTTGATAACTAGAATGCATTGTGCTCCTTGCACTTAGTAATAACAAGCATGCCACTCCAGAAATTATCAAATTTAGTGTGCTTTCCTAGCCTACTTTTCAATTCATCCCATTTCAATACAATATCACCCTTCTGAGTACTCTAGGTGTTGCTTTCTTATCAAAGACTCTTTGTTTGGAGTTGATGATACTCCAAATACTTCATTGATTTATCTCTTGTCTCTTATAGCTCCATGAGTTGAGCATACCTGACATCCATTGGATCCTATTCTTCAAACATTTCTAGCTGATGCATAATATCAAGAGTTGGTAGCTCAATAGATAGAGGTAATCTTGCCTCTTTACCATAAACTAGTACATATGGAGAATTCCCAATGGACCATTTGGGAGTTATTCTATCTACCCACAAGGCATATTTTAACTTGGTGTGCCAAGTTCTCTGATTCTCCTTTGTGGTTCTTTTAATAATCCATATGAGATTCTTGTTTATTGATTTTTCCAAACCATTACCTTGAGGGTAATAGTTTGATGATGTATTCAAGTAAATTCCATTCCTGACAACCCAATCACTTACTCTCAATCCTACAAATGTTAAAGAATTATTTGAAATGATTGAATCAGGTACTCCAAACTTGGTTACTATATCATCATAACAGTTCAAAACAATAGACTCATTGGCTTATTTCAAAGCCGCTGCTTTTGTCCATCTTGTAAAGAAATCAGTTATAGTAAGTACCCACCTATGACTTACACTAGAAGGTGGGTTAATGGAACCTATGAAATCGATGCCCCATCTCATGAAGGGTTGTTCTACTTGAATTGGCTGCAAAGCTAAAGCTGGCAACCTCTCTTTTCCTACAAAAATTGCACATTTAACACATTTTCTTTCCCATGAATGGGAATCTTTAAACAAGCTTGGCCAATAGTAGTCATCTCTCATTATCTTCCAAGCAATTGTTCTTGGGGAAAAATGATCCCCAACAGTTCCATCATGGAACTCATGAAGTAATTTATGTACTTGATCATGATCAATACATCTTAACAGCACACCATTAAGATCTTTTCTGAAAAGAACATTATCAACCAACACATAAGGAATAGACTGCAATCTAAAATATCTCCTTTTATCCCTATCTAAACTTGTTGGACACTCACCAGTTTATAAAAAATGAGTCATATCACGTACCCAACTTGCACCTAATGTAGGTGCAACGTTTTGAGGCTCAACATTAATGATTAAAACAACCTCTACTTCTATATTTTCTTCATTTTCAGGCCTTGTAGCTAGTTGTTCATATAGCCCTTTACCCCTTACAAGCTTGGTTACCTTAATGTCTATATCATACTCCATAACCTTTGTAATCTAGCCAACCCTTTTCTCATTCAGGTCTCTGCTCAACAAAAACTCCTTCACACTAGGATTAGCAACCATTAGATGTATCTTATTGTTAGAGATTAGAGGTTTAAATTTTTTTAGACTTATGATAACAACAAGTAAATGCTTCTCTACAAAGGTATACCTTTGTTCATAACCCTCTAAACCTTGACTAAAAAAGGAAATATGTTGTTCTAAACCATCATTATTCTATTGTACCAACATTTCACAAATTGAATCTATGCTACCAAAAGCATATAAAATGAATTCTTTTGAAAAATTTAGATTTACCAGAGTAGGAGTTGCTGATAAGGCCTCCTTAATAGCTTCAAAACTGTGCTTGGCCTATCTGGTCCAACTAAAATTTATATTTTTATTTAACATGGAAATTAGTGGCTTCAAAGGATTTGCAACATTTGGAATAAACCTTCTTAAGAAATTAATTATGCCAAGGAGGCTTTGCAGCCCCTTTTTATGATTGGGTAAAGGCAGCTCTAAAATGGCTTTCACTTTCAGGATCAATGGTGATCCCCTATTTTGACACTATGTGTCCTAAAAGCTTTCCTTCATGAACAACAAAGATACACTTTTTGGGATTAAGGGATATTCAAAATTCCCTACACCTCTCAAACACTTGTCTCAAATGGGAGAAATGCTCATCTACATTTTTAGAGAAAACAGTTATGTCATCAAGATAAATAAGAACCAATTTATGAATTAGCCCCTGAAATGCCATGTCCATGGCCCTCTAAAAGGTGGAACCAACATTAGATAAACCAAATGTCATTCTTTTATAGGCCATAGTACACCATTTTGTGGTGAAAGAAATCTTGTATTGGTCCTCTTCTTTTACTAATACCTAGTTATAACCAAAATAACCATCTAGAAGGAAAATTTCTCTGAACCAACAACTACTTGAGGGCAGCGGGTAATGATCTTTCAATGAAGCTCTATTAAGGTCTCTAAAGTCTACACAGATCCTAATCTCTCCATTTTTCTTCCTAACTGGTACAAGGTTAGAAACCCATGAAGTATGCTTGATTGGGAAAATGATACCTCCCTCAATAAGCTTGGTTAGCTCTTTAATCATAAGTGGCTCAAGCTTTGGATTTACAGGCCTCTACTTTTGCCTAACAAGATTTGAATTTAGCTCTAACTCTATAGTATGCTAGGCAATTTGGGGATCAAATCCCTTTAAATCTAAGTATTCCCATGCAAAACATCATGAAACTCTTGACAAAGAGCAATAAAAGCTTGTCTATCTGCTTGTGAATAGATTTTCCCAATTTTAAGGATTTTACCTTTAAAAATTTTGAACTCTTCATAATGTTCCTATTTCACCTACATGTTGGTTTTGCTCTTTTTGAGTTGATCATCCATGTTGAAAATAGATTCTAAGGTAACTAGACCTCTGGGAAACTTGTTAGTTCTCAGTTGAATGGTCTGATCTTCATATTGCTGCTTAAGTTTTTCTCGATTAGCCACTAAAAACTCCTCCTCTTCAAGCAGAAAATTCAGTACTTGTTCATCACTCTTAAATACTTGCCAATGAAAATTATTATTAGGGATAGAAGGCCTTACAACAGTATTAACATATTGCTACACCTTCTCCTTTGTAATCTCATTAGGTATATCAAACTGTGCACCTATTGCAGCTAGCCTATCTGCATGCTTGTTCTGATTGCTAGGAATAGAAATCAGATTGAAAGCATTGAATTCTTCTATCATATCCCACACCCTATGCTTATAAGACTTAAGCAAATCATTTTTAGTTGCATTCAAACCTCTTACCTAATTAGCTATCAACTCACTATCTCCAAATACCTATAGGCAGCTTATTACCCTTCTCCTTGCCCATTCCAAGCCCTAAATCAGACCTTCATATTCAACAGTATTGTTAGAACAAGAAAAAGGAAATCTAAAAGAAGAATAATATTTGTCATCTTGTGGGGACACAAACATTGCACCCCCACCAACTCCATTTTTTTCTTCTAGAGCCATCGAAGAACATCTTCCATACTTCATCTTGATGTACTAGTTGTTGTTTTGCCTTCTTTTCAAGGTTTGGCATTACTATTTTAGGTTCATGTAACACATACGCTCCCAAACCAGCTTCCTCAATGTTGTCACTTGGATTATCTTCAACATTTTCTTTTGCACACTCATTTAAGAGTATGTCTAGTACACTTTCAACTCACAATACTTGAGCAGCAACAAGTTATTCATCATCAAAAATAACACAATTTGGATTAACAACACTTGATACATAAGTTTCTATGTGATCTTTAGCAAGTGAATCAAATTTTATAGTCACTTTTGTCCCATATCTAGTCCTAAATAGCGTGAGGGACCAATCTGAGGTCAAATAACCTCCTGTCTTGGTAGTAAAATCTCTTGATAAACATAATGCAAAATGAGTTGGCAAGTCAATGACAAAAATGTCTTGGGGAATGGAAAAATGTGGACAAGCATGAAGTGTAAGGCTTAGGTCCTTGATGACACCTACAATATTAATAGATGACCCATCTAATTGAACCACTCCTTTTTCGAGGGGCTGATATTTCAATTCCAACTTATCAACAACCTGTTTGGGCATGACAGAACTACTTTCCTCACTATCTACCATGCAGTTATGGACCAACTTATCTCCTACTATCAAAGACACATAAAATGGAGGGGGTTTAACATCTTTACTTGGATGCTTAACACTGACTTGCAGTGTATTTGTAAAAACAACTTTAACTGGGTCAACTAAAACATCACTAGACACACTCAAATCTAATAAAGTAGATTGTAAAAGGTCCTTTTGGCCTAGGATGGATAGAGAATCCCACATAGATATTGTTACATTCATTTTTTTCATAATGTCAAAAATGTTGAAGGGTGCAACAACATTTACCTTCTAATGGGTCCTTGCAACATTAGGGTATGCTTGCAAGTGAGGCTACTCCTTAGTAGCACCTTGTGTATTCCTTTGCAATATGTGGGACACTTGAGATGTGGATGGTTCTATAGCATCTTTTCATTTATTTGTTGATTTTTCAAGCTCAAAAGCCCTTTACTTGGCTCTGGTATTTGTTGCAATTAGAGAATCATCACTGTTCACTCCACATAATTCCTCTCCCTGCCAATTTAGAAAAGTAGCATCACTTGGAGGTTGATCTTTCTGCTATAGAGATCTATCATTAGGTACATTAGGCTATGAACCTGAAACATTTTGCACCATCAACGCTTGGTTGATGACCCCATTCGAACATGTGTCTTGGTTATGGGGTTGGTTGCAAGGAAAGAACCACACATAATCTTGTGCAAGGTTGTTTTGAACAAGAACAAGATCCTTAACAACACTAATTGGAGCTGGATTATATGAATGAAAAGGCCTTGGGTTCACATTTTGTCTTACACCTTGATAGTTTCCTTTATAAGGTTGTCTATTCCCTTGATATGGTTGACTTTGACCTTGATTTTGTTGTTGATATGGTTGTTTATTTTGAGATTGTTGCTTCTTAATGCTAACCAGCTCATTACCAAAATTCTGAAGCAAGTTTTCAATCTTTTGTTGGTTGTTTTTGATCTCTTGCAACTCCTGGGATGGACCTGGGATAGTCATTTCTTGGCTAACAACAACTGGTAATGCTGGAACAAGTAGAGGAGAAAAAAATGGTATTTGCAGAGGCATTGAAGATTAAATTTCTAGAAAAATTGGCATTGGGGGTCTAGGAACTATCTTTTCAGTTTGTATAAGGTTGTTCTCAGCTCTAATTGCTATATCATAGGCCTGTGGTAATGTATTCCCACCCATGGATTGTATCATGACAACATTCTCACTATATAAAGACCTCAAATAATATAAAAAAGCATATTCAAGAGAAGGCGTTACTATTTTAGGAATCCTATACCAATTTTTCTGAAAATGATAGTTAAAGTCTATCATTTGCTCCTGAGGAGCTCTCTTGATTGTTGTCAAATATTCAACTAGTGACAGGTGATCAGACTTATCTTGAAACTGCTTATGCAACTTATCTCTCAATTTGTCCCATGTTGCAATAGAACCAACTACCAAGCCTCTCAACCATTGTAGAGCCTTTCCATTAAATGAGGTAGCAAGTAGCCTAACGACAACATTCTCCTAAGTTACATGATGAACTCCACATAGATAAGCCACATCTCTAATATGCTCAATAGGATTTGTTTGGTCCTCCCCTGTGAAAAAAGGAAAACTCTTCAAGGCAGTCATAGGTATGTCATCATGTTGTGCAAGATTCAAAGGACTTCCTCCATTAAATGCAACAAAAGGCTAATTTCTAGCCATTTGTGCAACTTGAGGTAGATTAACTTGAGATGGAACAACAGGTACAGAAACACTAGCAAAAGTTACTACTAGTTTGAAGCTAGGTAGTGTTGATTGATTTCTTTTAGATGAAGCAGAAGTTTTTTTTGTTGTTCTGCCTTGTCTTTTGGGTGGGGACAATTGCAAATATTCAAAAGGGCCTAAACTTCTATTCTGCACTCTTCTCATAAAAATTAATAGCACTAGCTTTCTATTTTTTCCAGACTTAGAATCACCAGATATGTTATTTTAACTTCTAAAAAGTCTTAAACTCGTTGATGCATATCAAAACTAGCAAGGCATGATTTTTTTGTAAATTTCCTAATTCGACAGTCCCACCAGGTGTTCCAAAACTATAATCTTCTAAAGTTGCACCCTAGCTAAGTTGCAGAACTTAGCACTCTAGAGAAACATGGAATCAATCCTGGGTTGTGGGTCACCTAGAATTTGGAGTGAATCTCTAGATAAGGATGGATCCTATCTGGTTATCACCTAAAAACTACTAAATTTGTAGAGGAAAAGGGAAAAGGAATCCTTAAAATGAAAAACTATAAAAAGAAAAACAAAGGGTAATACACCAAACTTACAAGGACTATGAAAACTCAAATTTGCATACACTTGGTTATAGATGATAGAAACTAAATTTTCACAACCTATTACTGTATGCCTTTGCATAAATATTTCACAAAGTGACCTCAATGCATTAACCTTTAAAAGAAAGATAACTTCACAATTAGAAAGCCACACGCATCTTTAAGACACAATTTGCAACCTGCATAAACATACTTTTGTAGAAAAGGTATAGAACATGAGACAAAGTCACGAGGAAATTAGAAATACCTCATAAGTAACTTGATCAATCACTTGAAAATACACAAAATTTCAAGAATAAGAAGGAAAAATATCACAATCAATTTGGTATCCAAGGCTTTTTTGTATTTCATATTCCAAAAGAGTTACAAAGCATGCTTAAATCTATATAAGGACTACAAAAAATCACTAACTCCAGAAATTGCATAATAAGAACTGATTACAAAAGAGTCAACAAAGTGACTATATCCATCAACTCCCTCCAAAAACCCACTAAAAGAGGTTCTAGAAACAGTTGGGGTCGGATGCCCCCAAAAATCCCAAAATCTAGCAACTTGATTTCCTCTAAATTAGCTCCAAAAGGAAGAAAAAAGTCATAATTGACCAAGTCAAACATAAAGGCAAGCAATAAATTCTCCAAGATGCTCTCCAAAGTCATAACTGGGTCAAAACAAAACCCTATATCTCCTCCCTTGGTCAATCAACTACCTCTAACTCTCCTATATGCTTGTAAAAGGCATCAAATCCACAACAACACTTATAAAGGCATAAAAGGTGTGTATACCATTTTGCATTTGAATAGCAATGTGACTTAAATGATTTATAATAACATCATTGAAGTAAAAAATGCTTTACATGTAGATAATTGAAAAAAATAAATAAAAGATTCAACCTACATGGGAAAATAACCTCAAAGCATAAGTCTTCAAAGGACTTACATAGCATATGAAGAGGGACAAATTACAAGGTATAAGACTTAAATTCTTAGCCTACTAATATGCATTAGTCACACTTGCATTTTTTAATAAAAGGTAAAAAAACCTTTTCACATCGACAAGATTAGGGTAAAAACCCTAATGAACAAAATGATGCAAAATATGCAAAAAAAAATTCATTTGATCTTCAAGCTTTTGAAGTTTCCCTCAGCTGCCAACAAGGGTTTTGGAGAAGCTCTATAAGATGACTTTCTAAAGGTAATTCATGGTCAATTTTGGAATTACAAAGGCACTTTCTGTATGAGACTTTGTTGATTCTTCTCAAAGACAAGCTGGTAAGTTGGTTTTTGAAAGGAAATTTGAGTAAAAACTCCATTTAATTCATTTATGGGCTTTAAAGCCACAGTTCCTGTAGCACTTTTTAATTCATCCTCATTTGTTTCATTTCTCTATTATTTTCTTCTTTGTTTGACCACTATGAGGATCTCACTTTGAGCTTTGGGAAAGTGTTTCCAGACATAAATTTTTGAGAACAAAAACAAAACACCAATTGGGTAAGCTTCGACCTTTGCACATTTTGTTTCTTTTGCAAGGAAAGCAAAAGATTTTTTTATTTTAATGGCCGCCATCTTCACCATGTTGCTTGTATTTATCAGTTTCTCTTTACATTTGTTTACCTCCAAAAAACCCCAACTTGTGGGTTCCAATATGTTGTGAAACAGATGTGTCCTATAAATTTTTGATGTTTCCATGAATCTGTATGAAGATACTTCAACACCTTCTTTATATTTCATTTTCTTCGAAAACTCCAAATGGGTTTAGATGTATGTAGGGAAAAGCATTTTGGGTTATTAAAACTTGAGTTTCCATGCATTATGTTGACATTTTTTCCCACGACTTGACATATATTTACAAGTTCTGGGGTTTTTATTCACCTGTGGTCAAGCCTTCATTGTTCCTCTCTGAAATTTTGCTCTAGGGTTTGCTTCACTTGAAACCCTGCCCTAGCCATTCTGGGCACCATTTGAGTCAAGGGTTTCATTTTTCTATAGCTTTTAGGCATTTTCAAATTTATGGGTTTCAAAACCCTATGTCCATCATGAAGAAACTCTGTACATTTTCTTTTTCTGAAGATGATCAAGGATTGGGCCTCCTACACAAAACTCTAGCATTTAAAAAGGTTTTCACCTCTATTTCAGATTCATGATCATTCTAGGTTTCCATACTCGAGCCATCCCGAGTGATCTTTTGTATGCACTATGATCATTTCCTTTCATGAAACCCTAGTGTTATGCCTTGCATAACCACTCCCATTTTTACTTGCTTAAAATGGGTCCCCCTCTTTTGTTTTGTTTCCCTTTGGTCACGTGTTTTGTGCCTTAGGAATTTTCTTGCTTCCTTTGGCCTTTTCTTTTTGCTCTGGTGGAGGCTTAGGTGGAACAGAGGCTGAACCTATAACTTTATAGGTTTCTTTTTCTGTTTTCGTTCCAGTTCCGGTTCCGGCTCCACCCATTGTGTTTTTCTTTGTTTTTGTCTTTGTCTTTGGTTGTGGGGTGTTCTTTCCTCTTCGATCCTTCTTTGGTTTTTCTACCTCCTTTGTTCCTTTTTGTTTTGTCAGAGGTGAAATGCGGAATGGAACCTAACTTTGGAACTTATTATAAGTTTCAGTTTTGTTTCCTGTTCCGGTTCTGGCTCCGCGCATTGTCTTTTGTTCGTTGTTTTGGCGGAGGCAGAGTCGGGACTAAAACTGAATCTGTAACTTTCAAATGTTTCAAGTTTTGGTTTCCATTCCAGTTCTGGTTCTAGTTTTTCCCTTTGTTCTTTTCCTTGCCCTCTTCCCTATGTTTTGTCGTTGGTGCTTTCTTCCCTTTCTTTCTTTTTGTCTTGTTCTTTTCTTCTTTGCTTTCTTTTCTTTTGCGGAAGCAGAGCTAGGACAGAATTGGATTTTGGAACTTCTAGTTAAGTTCCGGTTTTGATTTCGGTTCTGGCTTCAGTTCCGCCGGTTTTGCATCTCTTTGTGTTTTGTCAGAGGCGGAGCCGGAATGGGAACCGATCTAGTAACTTGAAAAAGTTTCTAGATTGGGTTTCGTTCCGCTTCTGCCCCCATTGGGTTTCGCCCAGGGTTGGTTTTTGTTCCGACCCTGCTTGCATTTGTTTTGGCAGGCCTGGGACGCGGACCAAAACTAGGGGTTGGAATTTGTTTCAAGTTTCTATCCTGGTTCCAATTTCTGCCCTGGTTCCCATCCTGCCAGTTTTGAGCGATCAGCTTGTGCCTATTTCTATCTTGATTCTGCCTCCGACAGAGTGAAGTTTTGGTTAGGTATGGGGTATAAAGGGGTATAATAAATGATGATATTTTCTATGCTTATGGGGAACTTATGGATGCATTATTTTGTAGGGATTGGACGTGTCCAGAATGCTAAATGCTACTCCTTGAAGGAATAATCATTGTTGGCAGGACTAGCGCTTGTCGCCAAGACATCAAGTCGAGCAAGAGAACACTCAGCGAGAGAAAGGGGCTATCGCCAAGAAGTCATGCCGACTTTCCAAGTCTCCCCGATATCCAATGTGAACTGCCCTTCACCAAAAGGTCTTATCGATAACTATGGGTCTCGCTGATATACAATGGCCGACGATGAAGCCTCTCACTGATATTTCTTCCTCTTGCCGACGGGTGTAGGTTCAATGTGACAAAGATGGTTCTATGTGTATCTTGTTGACCTTGCTTTGTCTTGCCGACAGACAAGAGCTCTCAGCGAGATGTCTTGCCGACTAGGCATGTCATGCCGATAGATTTGAAGAAGAACTTGGTTGCCACTAAAGGATTGAGGGCTCATATTTGAATCTCCATTAACTAGGGTTTGAGTTGCCCGCGCGACACATGAATGTTGGCGATATAAAGGACCTCTACCAGCCAAAGTAGGTGAACATAAATGACAACACGCCTACAACACTCAAGCTACTCTATGAGGCTGTTTTCATGGTCAAGGATCAAGCCGCACATCTTAATGGCCGATGGGACATCGCTTGATCATGGTAGATCTCCATAAATTCCAAACTTCTGCCTCACAACATCACAAAACATTCAAAGAAAAGGATCAAACCACACATATTGATGGTGGGCAAGACCCCTACCAACCCAGTTTGGTCAACATTGATGATATTTCTTCTGCTTCACGGCACTTCAAAGAATTCAAGCAATTCAGTAGTCCGGAGGTCAGTAGTGAACACGTGAGCTGTAATGACAGGGGAGATCTTGCTCGCGGAGGGCCATACTTGTGGAGGATCCTACATCGACATGGATAGAGGACCGGAATTCAATGCATATCTTGACTCAACTGGAGTTGTTGGTGGCTAGTCTGGCTGGTCCAATTTTGTAAACCCCAACTGTACTGCATTCCCTGGGTTTTTCTCTATAAGTATGGCATTTTGCCTCTTTTGTAAAAGGTTGGATACTAGGTGTTAGAAATTTAGAAATCAAAAGCTAGATAGTTTGGGGTTAGGTAGTTAGATTGTTAGATATTAGAGGTTTTAGAAGTAGGAAGGAAGGTAGCTAGTTAGAGTTTTAGCAGTAGGATGCATTTTTCTGCTTTCCTTGGTTTAGATGGAGGTAATCTGAAGACAAGGTTCTTTGTACACTGGTGAAGCTTTCTAGATTTGTAAATGTTGCTTATCTGTTTTGCAACAGTAGGAGCAGCCAGACTTAAACCTACTTCATGTTATGCTCTAGAATGGTAATTATCTTGGTTAATCATTTGATTTGAAAAGCTTTCAAGGAATGAAATCTTGTCTTTTATTCTGTTCTAATTATGGTTTGAAATCTGCTATTTAAATCTGCACTGTGAAAGGATGAAATTGTGTACATGTTACAGATTAATTTCATTTCATAGTTATAGTTTAGGAATTCCTCAAATGCTAACAAGTCTAGTTAATTAATGAATCAACATTCTCTTTTGTTCCAAAGCCCTGATCTATCTTTTTCTATTTCTTTAAAACCCCCGGTTAGAGTAGATTTAAATAGTTGTTCAAACTCACATCAATCCAAAAGCTCAACACCAGCAGACCCCTTGAACATTACAACCATATTGACCACTTTGTGAAACAACAACGTTGTGACCCAACATCAAGGACCTTGGGAGCCAGTCGGTTTAATCACTGATTGTCTCTTTCAGGAGAGGTGAGATACTTGTGTCTTACCTACATGTTGCATGTCAATATGGCACGTCAACACCTAGCTCGATGGTATACAAGTTCCACTTGTTGTGGTTGTTCCGAGTTGTCAAAACCTGTGCCTTTTCTTGATTTGCATATTTACCTTTTTTGTAAGACTTCAAAGGCTTGCTCTACAATTTGGTTTTGAAGACCTTGACCCTAGGGAAAGGAAGGTTGCCACTCTCTCATATTACACCATTGGAATGCTTTTCCTATAGCATGATGCCATTATCTTTACTAGATATTGAAATGTGCTTTAAGCACTTCTCCTTGTGACTGTCCTAAACATAAGGCTTGCAACATGTAAGGCTTTCTTTCCTTTGTAATGCAACTTTTCTTTCACAAATACTTTGATGAAGGGTCATTATGTTTGTTTCATGGCACTAAATATCATGTCTATCACTGTACTTGCAGCATAATTCTTGTGCTTTTCCTTGCATTCTATTATGCCACGTTCCTTGTCAAAACACTATAGTGCTAACAAGATCTTGCCAAATGCATTAATGTTTCAATTGTCAAAAGGGAAAAATCAATAAATTGTTTAACTGTATTTGCACCAATGGATTAATAGATAAAGGTCAAGATACAATTACATCTCATACAATAGACTACTCTTAGCACATATATGAGTACGATTGCTTTGTCTTTCACATACACTGCTCTTGGGACAATGTGTTGACATAATAGTTTAACCTATGCATTTCACTCTCCACCTATTGATACACTGTTTCATTAGCTTGATGGCTATGAAAAGAACACAAGATGATCCCCTTGTGAAATACAAGGGAAGTTGTTTGATGTTGTAATATAACACATGTGCTTTTACAGGATAGAAGATCTTATATCCACATTGTGAAACTGTATTTGCTTTTGTATCTACTTATAAAAATAGTGATAATGCACCTTGTGGAAACAATTTTGAATGACTTCTTGCATTCTGAAACCACAAATCTGATCATGCTCCACTTCATTCTACTATGTGAATTTATTGAATCTAAAACCATTGTTGATTGTAAAGGTGTTAACCAATGCATAAATGGCTCATATTACTAATAAGTATTTTGTTTCCATTTCATTGGCTATCTGTTGTTTTCTTGCCCAAGCTTATGCCTCATGCATTGTGATATAACTTTCAATTAACTTCCCTTGATCATCTCTCATGACTTACTTCTGATATATCTTGATAGAGTCCTTAAGAAATAAGGATAGGTGTCTTTAGCATAGGCATATTCACCTCTTCAGTAATGATATTCACATGCAAGTACCTGAGTAATAGGAATAGAGAGGTGGATATGCCTATGATAAGATGAATAGTTTTATATCTTGATTCCTATCAAAATATGTAGAAAAGATTCAAGATAAGGAACTAAGATAAATAACACTTCTATCCCTCTAAACATATGAGGGAAGCATGTTGGGGTCAACCTTTGTGGGAGCCACATTTTACTCCATAGGTTGTAATTTGATGAAACAAACAACAACATATTTTTCCTATACCTGCACAGGAAGCAAACATGTTAGAAAATATGTGCATATGACAGATGTGTTTGATAATTCTATTTTCTTAGACATATATGATGTGCAAACTATTTGAATGCAAATGAAGGTCAAGTTATATGTTTTTAGATGGTTGTGCATATATTAATCTGTGATCCTTCATTGCTCTAACAAAACTATCTCTCTCGGATGCAAGAAATTAGGAGCAGCAAAGGAGCAATAGTTGGATGCAAGTAAAATGGGAGGAGCAAAGATGATGCAAGGCAACTCAACCAAGACCAAGTCTTGAATCATTTAGACAATGACAGGTCACCCTTCTTTATATGTGCATTTCTTTATCTGCAAATGTATAGCTTTTCTTTTATTTGCATTAGAAGAGTTAGTCTCACGACTTGTGTGAGACATTATTTGTTTACATCATCAATAAAGATTACTTTTCTTAAAAGGGTTGTGCAATCTTCTCCTATGTTATATACATCTGCATGAATGCAATCTAGTAATGTAATCTTTTGATTTTGTTTGTGCACATGAATGCAATGTAGCAAAAATAAAAAATGTACCTTATTCTTTCATTTAAAATTCACAAAAGCTCTACCTGATTGAGCTATTAGCAAAATTAGGTAACAGTGAGCTTTATCATTAATATGCCATTTAAAATTATGGCAGTTGTGTGGATTTATTTTCTTGTTGCCTACAAATCACATATGAATATATGCTCAAGCATATTTATAGCGATGCTACTTTTTAATTTGGATCCTAAAAAAGATGTGACTTATTTTTTTGTCCCAAACATATATGCAAAAGTGGGCAAATGGTGTGAGCAAATGGTAAGGAGATTGATTAAAGATAAGGAATTAAAAAGATCCCCGATGTAGTTAGATTGAAGGTCATAAATTGGTACATCCTTCTTGTTTAGGAGATCCAACATCCACACACATAGTAAATCTATGTGAAGTTGGAGAAATTAGCTTGGGAGATGAAGGAAATAGGGTATTTTGTAGATGCAATACATTTACTTAGTAGCATGGAAAAGGAGGAAAATAAATTATTTATCTATTGCTATAGTGAAAAGTTGGCAATTACTAAAATCAGTTTTCTAGACATGTCCCCCCTAGAACAACTAAATGAGCTAAAGGGCTCTATTATGAATGGTTCATAAGGCACAACACTTGCTGAAGGTTTTGCAAATGGGGTAACAACTCAAGCGGGCTTAACCTTGGAGAAAACTCCCTGGTTAAGCGCGCTTGAGCTGGAGCAGTACTGGGATGGGTGACCTCCCGGGACGGACCAGTGCTTCACCTCTGTGAGCATCACCTAGATGCAATGAGTGCTAAGTGGACCATTCGATATCATGAGAGATGGGTTCTTGTTGAACCACTACTCATGAAACATGGGTCAATGAGTTTTGACCGAAACTACACGGTTGAATCCTGATAGCAATATCATAATTTGACACGCTGTGGAAAAATACCTCCTACTTATCAATTGATGAGCTAAAGGGGCTCTATTATGAATGGTTCATAAGGCACAACACTTGCTGAAGGTTTTGCAAATGGGGTAACAAAGCGGGCTTAACTTTGGAGAAAACTCCCGGTTAAGCGCGCTTGAGTCGGGAGCAAGATCGGGATGGGTGACCTCCTGACCACAGTGCTTCACCTCTGAGCATCACCTAGATGCAATGAGAGTGCTAAGTGGACCATTCAATATCATGAGAGATGGGTTCTTGTTGAACCACTACTCAAGGAAACATGGGTCAATGAGTTTGACCTCAAACTACACCTGCTGAATCCCCGATAGCAATAGCATAATTTGACATGCTGTGGAAAAATACCTCCTACTTATCAATTGATGAGCTAAAGGGCTCTATTATGAATGGTTCATAAGGCACAACACTTGTGAAGGTTTTGCAATGGGGTAACAACTCAAGCTGCTTAACCTTGGAGAAACCCCGTTAAGCTGCAGGTTTGAGCTGGAGCATCGGGATGGGTGACCTCCCGGGACGGACCAGTGCTTCACCTCTGTGAGCATCACCTAAATGCAATGAGTGCTAAGTGGACCATTCGATATCATGAGAGATGGGTTCTTGTTGAACCACTACTCATGAAACATGGGTCAATGAGTTTGACTCGAAACTACACGGTTGAATCCTGATAGCAATATCATAATTTGACACGACGTGGAAAAATACCTCCTACTTATCAATACTAAAACTAATCACTTATAAAACTTGACTTCTATAGTTGGACAATTGATGCTGGATAAAAAAAAACCCTCTATCAATTTTCTTTTCTTCATTTTACAAATGTAGTTTTTTTTTTTTTTAAACAATTTATGGAATTCCCATCTAACAACATTTTTGTTTCATGGCATACAAATTCCAGGGCTTGAAAAGGAGGAATTTCAAAAAATTGCAAAGCAACTCAATATTAAATGTTCAAAAGGATTGCATTGTGCTTTTTTATGTCTTGTTGCAATTCATTTACACTCTTTCCTCAATTTCCTATGAGTGATTCCCTTGAACCTCCTATGGGTGCAAATGCTAGTAGATAAAATTAGGGAACTCATGCATTGATGTTTGTCCTTTTGACCCTTTACCTTACATAACATTCTTAGTGTAAGGATTCTAGTGTGCTTCTAATTCCTTTTTAGTTTTATTTTGTTGTCTATAGAGTCCCTCATTGATATCTAATGAAAGATTTATATTTTTGTCCCATAGTTGCTATGTGATATCTTTATCTTGCCTCATCCTAGGTGATGTTGAGGCCTATATTAGTAGGTGCAAATTTATCTAAGTCTAATGTTTTATTTCTCAATATAGCCATGTTTTGGCCATCATTTATAACCAATCTAAGAATTCCTTCAATGAACCCCATTATTCAAAAATATTTTTATTGTAGCGCATTGCCTTTTGTTATACTCATCATGTGCCTAAATATCTATAACTATAGAAATTTCTAAAGTGTTAGGGGTGATTGTGTCTCTTTCTAGCCTTGGGCTTATATGTTTTCTCTTTCCATTATCCTAAATTACTTATTCCTTGAAAACCAGCATTTCAATTTTTGTTTGAGACCTTTGACTATTTTAGTCTTTTAGACTTCTCATTACCAACATACTTTATCATGACCTTCCCCATGCTTTCACTCCCTAGTTTGTCTTTACCTTTGGCCCTAGCATTTTAGGTCTCCATATAATCATGTAATTAGATTAACCTATAAGACTAATCAATGAACCTAAATTATTCTCCACTTACTCTTTTATATGCTTCCTCTCATTTAGCATTGAGTATATTCACCATCGCTAATTCCTAGTTTAAGAATTCACTTTCCCTTAATGTCGCAAAATATTGGAATTTCAATATTTTCCTTTGAGTTCAACTTACCCTTATGTTGCAATTGATGAATCAAAACTCACATTGACTCAACGGGGTTTATAATTTGACATACACGCGGGAATAAACTTAGACAACATTACTTGTAAAGTCATAGACCTTACCCTTCTCCTAGGTGATACTCTTTGTCTCCCTTTGGAGGGCGTGAAATTTATCTTGCATTACACTTAAAGAAGCATTCAAGTAGTTAGTTGTTAATAGATATAACATATCCATAATATTGAATAAATAATAATAATTCATTTAAGTGCAAATACATCATATTGCATTCAATTTCATCATAACATTTAAATATCAAAGTATCATCATCACACATTCAACATTGTATTTTAATGTAAAGTTAAAGTAATTTATAAATAAAAAAATGAGGTGTAACATAATGGAGACTAATGGTGAAAACCTATAAGTGCACTAAAAGGTAAGTCTTGTAATATTACTTTACTAGAATATAAAATAAATTAGAGATCGTTGTAGGTATTAAAAAGAAAGATATGGTAGTATAAGGTATCTTGTGTTGCCTTGTGATAAATTAAGGTATTAAAAAGAAAGGAGTTAAGGATGGATATAATAAATGAATTAAATATATTGAAAATTTTGATAACAAGAGATTTAAATAATTTCTTTATGAGATGATCAAGATAGGTTTTTAAATAGAACTTAATGATCATGATAGAAAAGAAGGAAGAAGAAATAATGATTAAACAATGCTAGGATTGAGAGGAAAGATAATGGAAAATGTCAGAAACAGTGTGAGAAGCATCAAGGGAGTGTATCAAAAGGAACATAACTAATAAAAACCCTAGTATTGAGATAGGTATATCCTAAATGTCCATGTCATGAACATGGATATTGGAGAAATAGAGTGGTTTATATCATAAATTAGAACTATAGAGAGAAATCTAATTAAAATGATCTAAGGAAGCCAAAAGAATATAAGGTAACAATGAACTTGGAGAACTTTGACCTTATTTATAAGGATACTATTGATGTGGTTTCTATGGGAAATAAGATGAATTAACTAATTTGTTAATTGGTGAAGAAGAGATAATATTTAGCAATAGAATAAAATAAGTTGCCATATTTTTCCAAGTAAACTTTGGAGATGATAGATGAGATAAATTCCCAAGTTGAGGAAGGAAACAACTCAAAGAAAATTAAAGATGGATCAATTACTAATGATGTTTTATCAACCAACACATTCCTCAAACTAAAGAGACACTATGAGGAGATGAACCTCATGGAGCAAGAGACAACCCATTTTGTCATAATTAAGAAGATCTTCTAAAGAGTCTATATAAGTAGTGAATTCATAATTAAGTTAGAGAAAGCAAGATCAAGAAGCAATTATGTATGAGATTTGTGATAGACATTAGGAAAGTTCTTAGATGTTTGGTTACCAAGAGATAATGGTAGAGAAAGGAATATGGTCAAGTAGAAAAGGAATGAAACTAGACAAAAAAGCCATGATAAAAAGAGAGAAAGAGATACAAGAGTAGAGAATAGATTAGGAGAAAGGATAACCCATCATACTTAAAATAAATCAAGAAAACATTTACCTCTCCAAATATGGATGCACATATGAGTAATCTCCATATTTTTGGTAAATACACTAGGGATGCTAGCAAACATCTCTTTACCTTGGACTTTTGTTGGAGTGGAGTTGGTATTAATGATCAGTAGACCCAATTATATGATTTTGTGGCTCAAACCATCACTGAAGAGGCACTAATATAGCACATTAAAGAATGATCTAAGCATGATGAAACATGGAAAGTATTGAGTGACTTATTTTTGACAAATTTTCATTCACCTAATGTATGAACAAAAATCATAAAAAAAATATGGAAGATGAAAAAAACTAAGGAGGAATCAGTAAAATTTTATGAAGAATGATTTACAAATGTGGTTAGAAAACCAAAAGAAACCTTGACATAAACAAAATGAATTGAGTGGTTTATTTTAGGGTTAACCCCTTAGGTTTTAACATAAGTAGATAAAAATATTTCCTGTTTGCATAATGATGTAGTAGAATTGATCGCCATAATATAATCCTAGTCAAAGATATGGTAGAATGATTTAGGAGGAAAGGATAAAATTAATAATTTCAAATTTGAGATGGAAAACATAATGTTGAAGTAATAAATCCTAATGAAAGTTGAGAAGGATTAGACTTCTCCCCCACCTTGAAGAATTCAATTTTGGTTTAAAAATTATAATAGGGAAGAACATCTAAGGAGTGAATTCTTGATCATCAAAGGCACCAAGACGGCTACCAAACTAAGAGGAGGAACTCAAGAAATCCCCTAGAAAGATAGCAAGTAGATACTTTAAAATATAAAGTGAGACAAACATGATAGAATAGGAGTCAAATATTACTTCATGAAGAAGATGAATATGAACCAAAAATTCATGGATTAATTTAATGACCCAAGCTCCAGATGATTTGATTTTTTGATTTACTCTTTTAATGGATTGACACATTGTCATCCAATATTTATGTAAAGATATCAAATTATAAATGCGTTAAGGATGGTAATGGTGATGCATTGTGGTAAGAGTAGCTGATAACACTAGTAGATTGATAGGCGTAGGATAGAAATTATGAATCTGATGTAAATATTATTTTAATAATGGCAATATGCCATGTAAATATAATGCTATTTTTGATTTGCTAATTTAGAACCATGCATTGTTGCAAGAGGCGGACCTCTTTAAATTTCTATTTTTGAAGTTATCTCTTTATAAATGTAATTTTATACTGGATACTATTTTTGACTTTGCTAATCAATCATGCATCTTGATTGGTTGAGTTTCATCCAAGAGATTGATTACGTTTGAGTAGAAGTGAGGTACACCTAGTACTTTACTTGAATTGATGAGTTTTGGTACACCTAGTACTTTACTTGAATTGATGAGTGTGTCAAAACCCCTGTCAACAATTAGACATGTGAGATTGGGCAATTTTTTATTTAGTAGTCTATTCATTTTTTCATTTATTGTAATTATTTACTTTATAAATTATGATAATATATTTTTATTATATTTTGTAAAACTTGATACTCTTTAAATTATATTTACTCTATTTCAATAAAATTATAAAAAAAAAAAAACTCCTTGAAACTTCATTATAAATAAGTAGATAGAAATGTCAAATAATTAAAAAAACCCCAAATTATTTACTAACTTCTGAAATATTAAAAATAAATAAAATTAATATACAATCCAAACACACGTTGGCCTTCGTAAGCTTCCCCACTGTTATGGTAAATTGATTAAAAATTAAGAATAAACTAGGTATCCTCACAAGATCCCATTTTTTTAAACAAAACTTCTTTCTTTCATTTTTTTATAAAATATTTATAAATTTTTTTTAACAAAACTTTAACGTGGGCAATTGCTGAAATAATAGAATCCATGAATTCAGGACTGAAGCGATGCTCTCCATCGCCTGTCATCTTCAAAATGAATATATTATTGTGCTTCTTCAAACTGCAGGTGCTTTGTTTTGATAAAACTCTACAGAATGCAAACGCAGAATTGTGGCAGGATTAAACCATATTTTGTGGAGGCATTTTGTCGAACAGTTACCGCCCCTTGTCTATGCTTCCACATTTTGCATTCATGTCTACGATGGTACCTGGTGGCAACTGCATCTGACAAAATTCCTCCGTCCGTTAACATTTGACAGATTCCATGCACTGTTCGAAAGCTCCCATTTTGGCACAGGCAGGGAGGCTGCTGGCAAAGGCTGCAGAGTCTGGCTTTACAGCTGCCAGTTGCATTTGCTTGGAAGTTAAGTACTGAAGTCTTTACAAAAAATCCATGCATCATGGCATTCCATGAGACCACATTTTCTTAAGGTATTTGGTCGAACAGTTCACGTCCCTTTGTCTGCGCTTCCACAATTTGTATCATGTCTATCAGAGCATTTTGGCTTGTCTTCCGTTCACTGCAATAACTTTATTTAACCAAACTCTTTGCCAGCGTCCACCAAACTTTCACAGCGCGGGAATTAGTTTTGAGTTTGATTTGAAAGGCATACAGCAAATTCATCGTCATCAGCAATTCACCGTCACAGAAAATTCATTCATCGATGGAAAATTCACCACCAACAATTCACCGCCACAGAAAATTCATCGAAAGAAAATTCACCGTCAAAAAAAATTTAAAAATATTTGGTGGTGAATTTTTCATGGCAGTGAATTGCTGGCGATGAATTTTCCATCGGTGAATTTTTCATGGCAGTGAATTGCTGGCGGTGAATTTTCCATCGATGAATTGTGGCAATGAATTTTCCTAGAGCCGATTTGAAAGGTAGGTGGGAACTGGGCGGTTCACTGCTGACTGCTAACGGGACTGCTTAGGGAAACAGAAGCAGGTACAATGAAAGGAGCAGATGGAATGGGCCCACACTAGCCACCTAAGCGGTCAACGCTTAGAGTGTGCTGGTTAAACCTAGCTGGGGGAGTCTTTTTCATTTTGGCATATTGATTGTGAATAGTTAAGGAAAAGATTTTTTTCGTTATGAAGACTTTAATATCAAGACAATTTAAAAATTGTGTTGTTTAACACATATTTTGTCTCCTCACTCAAAAGGCAAGCTTTAAGTTTCTAAGTACAAATTAGGTAAATAGGAATAATCATAATTTTTTATTAGCTACTCAAATTGAGTATTGCTTAAAGGTGAAAGTGAATAATTTTTTGCCCCACTTTATTGGAAATGATATTGCACTAAATTATAAAGTGTCATTTTTGTTAGATTGAAATTGTTTATGTGCTAAAAAGTATAAAGTGCCAATTCAATGGGAATCAAAAGAATAATCAAGGGGGGGTATCATTGTGTTGTGCCTTGTGCATTTATACGTCTCATACATTTCTTCTATGATTCTAAGTTTGCAGTTGAAAGCATGGAGCCTAATCTATCAATCAGGTCTCTTACACCTTTCAAATACCATGAGTGGAAAGTCAATGTTCAACTAGCATTGGAAAATAAAGGTTTGTAGAGAATCACAAATGGGTAATTGAAAGGAACCAAGTTCAACAAAAGATAAAGAAAAGTGGTATAATAAGAGTAATCAAACCTTTGGGTTTCTATGCATTAACTTATCTCTGGAACTTCTATTCCATGTTAAGGCCTTGAAAACTCCCAACAAAGTTTGGAAAGCACTTAAAAAAAATTTGGGGAAGGCTGAAGAACTAAAGAGCCTCAAGATAGAAAATGACCTCATAAATATAAGTATAAAAGACTATAATACTATAGAGGATTACTTCACAAAAAAATCAAATCATTAAGATTGCAACTCAAGGAATGTGGGGAAAGATGATCAACTCATTCTCTCCACACTTTCAAAGTTGGGACCTAACTACTCAGTCTTTGTCTCAACCTTTTATTCCACCAAGAGGGATCTTGGTGCAACATGGTCGATGCCTTCACTTGATGATTTCATTGTAGATCTCACCGAGGAGCAAGACAAATTAATTTAGATGGGTACCATAAATTCCTACAAGCCCCAAGTCCTTATTGTTGAGAGTAGAAAATCATAGGTTCAAAGCAAATATGAGAAATAAAAGGATAATGAAGAGAGATCACAATCCTCAAATCAAGGAAAAAACAAAGAAAGACCAAAATATTCTTATTGCAAGCAATTGGGACATAAAAAAATATAAATTATGAAGAAAAATACCAAACACCTTACTCGTCTTCTTAAGAAGAATAAGGGGGTTTCTAAATCTTCATCATCAGTCTACTCCATTCTATCCTATAGAGATAGTTGAAATAATAATAGAAAAAAACACTTGTTTGCAAGTTTGTGGGAAAGGTACCATTCATATAGGAAATAGATACTTCATTGATGTGCTCCTTTTCCCATAATTGAACAAGAACCATCTCTCTATTCATCAAATTGCAAATAGTGGGGCTAGGAAAGTAATTGAGTTTCAACTAGATATAGTAATCATTTGAGACTTGTTGAGTAGAGCAATTGTATTTTTTTGTAAAAGTTGATACTTCTTATTGTTTGTATACATTCACGAACTTTGCTTTTGATGACTATTCTTCTATGGTACACTCACCTGCATCCAATGTAGATAGTTCATTGTGCTTGTTGCTATAGAGTTCAAAGGTGGTTCACTGAAAGATTCCAAAGATTCTCCACAATAGTATAATGATGACTCCAGAGGATATAGGTAGTCACCTTTGATGTATCATGCTTTATATCATGTCTAGTTTACTTTCTTTTATCATTTTTTCTTAGGGTAGTTTTTTTCCCACAAGTTTTTCTACCTGTCTCCACTTTATGGGAGATTTTCATTGTACATGGGTACCTCATCATTGAACCTCATTGTCGAGACTCATTCATCTTTGTTCTCGCCTAAGTTGAGCTTAAAGGGGGGTGTTAGAGTAGAATTTTTTTTTTTTTTTTTAATATTCTACTTTATGTATTAAGCCACCTTAGGTGGCAATATGTCATTAGGAGGGTTAGTCAAGAACTATTCAAAGATATGTGGCACTTCTCATTTGTCACTTTGTAGAGCATTTTTTCCACCTTGAGTTAAACATTCCTACATCGACTCAAACTCATCATCTTATATGTACAATAATTTTCATTGTAAATTTCATCTGATCAATCGTTGGTACTAGCATTCAAGCAAAGATCTTGGAAATGCTAACACTGTAGTCCACCTTAAGTGGGCCCTTGCTTGGGTTAAACCACACCTTTCTTTCTTCCTCTAAATAAACTATTGACTTATAGATCAAAATGCTTGTAACATTTATGACACATTGACAATGAAAGAACTCGTAAAATAGAAAACTCAATCTTCTATTAACCTAGAAAAATATATAACACATTCTCAAATCTACTCTAGTACTATATATATTTTAGATTACACAACTATATCACTATTAAATTATTGTTAGTATATTTAATATCTTGAACATCTATTTCTTTATTCTAAATTTTTTAACTTCTATTGCATCTATCTATTCACTCTTAATCGTACAAGAGAACATCTTACTTTAGAAATAATAATAAAACTAGGAAATTAAATCTAAAGCAAATAGGGAAAAAATTCCTATTAAGACAATACATCATGTTCACGAAAAGAAGTTTGTTGAGAAAAATAAACTTATGAGTGGGTAAGTTATTTAGTTCTATGTAAACTCCATCTATCATGTTGAAGAGTCAATCCTTTTCCACCTATTCAAGGACTCTTCTTTCATACATGTGTGCTACTTTCCTAGCTATATGAATACTATTATTGCAGTTACATGGAGAATACCATCATGGTTGTAGATAAGCTTTTTCATGGCTACAAGTGGATTGTTGGCATGACTACAAGAACTCTACAATCATAGTTGCAAGCATTCTATAACCATAGTTGCAAGCTACAACCCTTAGTTGTTGTAGACACTTTAAAATGTTTTGAATGATATACATACTTGAATCTAGTATATTAACATCATTTCGTCCTAAAATCCATCCTCTTTTCACTTGTTTGATTAAATTATCCTAGCTATTTAATTAAATGCCTCATTTTCATCTATTAATTTGATTAATCTAGTTAGGTTAATTCACTTTTTGTCACATTCACCTTTCATCCTATCTAATCAAATAATGCAAATTATTTAATTAGCATTCTTATCTCTTCTAATTTAATTAAATAAATCCTAGTTATCCTAGTTATTTAATTAAATATCCTAATCCCACCCCTTTCATTAAATAAATAAATTATTTAATTGCTAGATCTTAAATTCCTCCAAAAGGGAATATTCCTATGGAATATCCCTCCCCTTTGCACATTAAAACTTTGTTTTAATTTACTAAAATGCTATTTTTTCTTATCCACTTGAATGAGAATATTCTTTAAGAATATTCTCCCTTTTCACTCATTTAGAAAAAGGAATATTCTTCTTTATAACAAACTTTCAACAAACTTCTTGAGCAAGTTTTGAAAGTGTGCTTCTTTGCATGATTGTGAACTGTTGATTAAATATCAACTTGCATTCTCAACCCTTGATGGGAAACCATGATTCATGCCCCCATCTTCCTTCCATCTTGACCATTGATTGATTCTTTCAATCTTGACCATCAGTTCCTTTTTTCCTATTCTATAAATAGATCTTGCATCTATTGAATAGGGATCCACCTTTACAAAGCAAACTTATGTTGTTGAAAATCGCTCTCATTTGCATCCATGTTTTATGTTTAAATGCATTTTAGGTTAATTTTCATTAGCTTAGCATCCATTAATGGCTTCCATGGTAACTTAGTTGCATACATTTAGTATATTTTTGAATCTAGGGTTTTCATATTTGAATCTTGTGCACATATAGAATAGCTTTGCATACACTCATATCAAACATCTTAGCTTACATCATGATAATTTAGCTTTCATCATGATTTCATTCATCTTTCTCATTAGTTTCCATCGATTTTAATCAATAAAATCAATTGGAAAGGCTCATATTATCCAAGGGATTGGGAAAGGGTTTCCATTCCACATCAATGTAACACCACTCCCCCAATAGGATAAGTTTCAATGTCTTAGAATAGATGTTTGTCAAGCTTTCATGTTTAGAATGTTAGTTTTAATGGTTTTTTCAGTTTTATTTACATTGAATATCTTATTGAGACTAATGCTTAGTGGATTAAATATGCTTTGAATCTATATGGATCAAGTGTAGCTAAGCTATACTACATCATTGGTCACATTTTGGCACTAGAAGGAGGGATGCACTAACCAAATTTGATGAATTTCTCTTTAGATTCTCATTTTCCTTGTGTTTGCAAATTCAGTGACGCTATTGAAGATTCAACGATGCATCTTAGATGCATCACTATACAACAACACACTTCGAGTCAATTTCAGTGATGCATCATTAATTCAGCAATGTGTGATTTAATTTCATCACCGTATCTTTAAAATAGCAACACTAAAATTATTTTTAATCGCATCATAATTTTTATTATAGCGACGCATTTGATATAGCGATGCAATTGATGTCACTGTTTATTGCAAAGCAATGCAATTTATTTGTCAATATAGTGACACTTCCGATATGACAACACACTTGATGAAATTCAGTGACGTCATTGATTTCAAAGTCACTTTTTTATTGGTAAACTAAACAGAAGCTAAATTTTGACATGTGCTTTAAATTTTTGATTTCATCTAATTTCTAACATGTCACTGACATCTGGTTTATATTTTTGAGGCTAACTGGTTTTGTATATTTGGGAAAAAACTAGGAAATTATTTACCCCAACTTGTTGGGGTCATAACTTTCTATGCGTTGTTTGGAATTCGAATCCGTTTCCACCATTGGAAAGGTCTCCAAGAGTATTAATTCAATTCCTAAAAATCCATGCCTATGACAATCAATTTTTAGGAACTAATGGAAGTTTCAACCCCCAATTCCACTTCGAAGGCCTCCGAAAATGCAATTTACTAAAACATAGAAAAAAATGATTTTTTTTAATTATTATTAGTTTTTCTTTGTTTTAGTTATTTTAAAAGTGTTTTGACACTTATGGGACAATTATAACCCATAATGATGCTTTGCTTTATGTTTTAGGACAACTAAATGGTTAGAACAAATAAATTTCCATTAAGAAATGAGTCGTCAACAATAGTGTTACAATATGTATCAAAAGATTTTAGAAAGAAAATCTACCACCACATTATCTTTACCTTGTTTATCTATAATAGTGATGTCAAACTTTCACAGTAGCAACCAATGCACTAGTCTACCACTGAATATTATTTTGTTCATTAATTGTTGTATGATCGGTAAGAAAAAATAGAGTAGGCAATGATATAGTGACAAAATTTATTGATTACATAAATGACCACAAGGAGTTCTTTTTAAGTTACTATGAAGTTAAGTTTGACTACTTGTAGTTTTTGGAGATAAAATAAATGGAATATTCTATTAGCCCATCTTTTTTCCCAAGGAAAACACATATAACTAAATCAAATGTGTCAATATTAATATGAAAGGGAATTATCCAATCAATCCATGCAACACCAAATTTGTGTTCAACAATTTTTTAAGAGCTTGAAAGGCTTCTTGGCATGCATCTATCCAAAAAGCTAAACATCCTTGGAAATTAACATAAATAAAGGTCTTTTTACATTAAATTCCTTGATAAATATGTGGTAATAGCCTACATGTCCAAAGAAGCTCCTAGGTAACATTTTTCTATTTTTGGGATGTTGGTATTTTATAATGACCTCATTTCAGTATGGTCCACTTTAATTCATACTTGAGAGATGTATTGTCCTACAAATATACCTTCTTCCATCTTGATGTAGTATTTTTCATTGCATAGAGACAAGTTATGGTCTTATAATCTGTATAATACTTTCTCCAAATTATCCAAGGGTTTATTATAGGAATATTCATATGTTGTGAAGTCATCCATGTATATTTTTTAGATGGTTGTAAGTAGATTAGAGAAGATTCTCAACACAGCCAAGTCTAGAAAGTAGTAAGGAACATTACACAATCCAAATGGAAGGGTTGCATCAACATATATACCCCAAGGGCACGCAAATGTGGTTTTTTTATCCTTAGGGGTAATCATGATAAGGTTATAACCATTGAAACCATCAAAAAAGGAAAAAGTATATGTTGCCTACTAATGTATCCAAAACCTAGTTAGTAAAGGGAAAGGCGAAAGGATCCTTCCTTGTGGCAACATTAAGTTCCTTGTAGTCTATACAAACACACCACTTACCTCATTTTTGGGGAATTATCACTAGAGGTAAAATATATTGGCTATTTGATATGGGGTTGATGAATTCTACATCCAAGAGTCTCTATAGTTCCTCCTTAACAATATCTCATATTATAGGGTTAATCCTATATTGTAGTTGACTTGTGAGTTTGCAAACCTCTTTAATATAGGTGTTATGGGTGAAGAGGTTTGGGATGATCCCTTTTATGTCATAATAATGTTATGAAAATGTTATATTATAGCCTTGTATCATGGACATTAGTTCATTCTATTGTTCTGGGTTCAATTGAATATTAATACTATGTGGCTTGTTGGGAGAAATTTCAATTTTTTTGAATACTATTTTCATTGAAGTAATGTTTCTACATGATATATTATAAATATAGCTATGAGGAAATAAATGATGGAAAGTATAAATTTATGACATAAATTTTGAAGCATCTACTATATAGAAAAAAGGTTATGAAGTGGACAAGACACATATCTAAGGTAATTATCCATCTGTGGGTCAATGTTGTAAGTTTTTTGTAGAATATTGTAAAGGATGGTATCCTCATCTTGAGTTTATATTAGAGTACTTCTTCCTATATTCATTAATTTTTAGATTAAATATTGATCATTATCCTTAAGTTCCAACCACACAAGTTACTTATGGTCCAAATAGGGCTAATCTAGTGGATATAAAACCAGTTTCCTAGTCACATTTCCATTAGAAAAGATCATATTCCTTAACATGCAACCAATGAATACATCAACTATAGTCAACCAAGGTCTTCCTAAGATGAGGGATACCCTCCTAAGTTGGACTTTGACTATAGGGCCCTAAAACTAGTTGGATACCCTCATGAATCAAGTGTAATTACCGAATATTTGATTACTTTCTATGCTTTAACAATTGATTGATATTCTAATTGCAATATCATGGGAGTGGAGTGAAGATTGATAAGTTTTATGGATTGCATGATTTCCTTGGTCATAATATTAGTGTTTGTACCTAGATGAATCTAATTTTTTTTGTGAGATTTCAATTAATGTGCCATGACTAGATTATATTTAGTCCAATGACAATTTTCCCTGGCATAATCTAAAAATTTTCTAATGACTTGGATAGTTTTTGGGTCCTTCCACTTACACCTTAGTTTATTTAAACATAACTCTCTATCAATATTAGTATAGATGGGACATCCTTGATTTCCTAGAACAAAGGAATTTCAATAAAAACTATTTTTAATTGCCTAAAATTTTAAACTCAAATTTATATTCTTGATTTTGTGTAGTCAACCTCTTTGGAAATGGAGGGTTATGGATTATGGTTTTAATTCTTGATGGGACTAGCTCAAGGTTTAGTGACTTATTATGTTGCTACATATTAGTTTATGTGATTAGAGTTTCTATTAAGAGCTCCATAATTATAGGTGTGGTAGGAGTGGAAAGTACCTTACCCAAGTTGAGTTGTACATCACCCACCTCAACCATGTTGGTTAAGTGTTGAAGTATTTTGTTATTGGATGTTGGCTAAACCAAATTATTTTGGGGTTAGGTGAAAGTTCAATAGGTATTTGTGTAGTTATTGGTGAGGGTAGGAGTAGCAAAATTTGGCATAATAGTTGTCTATTGTTGTGAAGGTTGTGACTATTTTTGGAAGCTAGTGTTGGGGTTGAGCCATGACTAGTTTCCTCTCCATTGGTGTTTCCATGTATTAGGTGGTACTTGCCATTGTTGATTGTGGACTTGTGATTGGTATTGGTTGTTTCCATTCTCCTTGTTGGGTTGTCTAGTTTGGTGGTATTGGATTTTTTCAGGCTTAAGATGACATGCAATTTAGTGGTGAGTTGAACCAATTTATAGTGTTTGCATATGAATTAGAAAATTGATTATTGAAAGATAAAGGGTCTTAAGGCATACCTTGTCTTGGTGACCACCATCTCCTTTGTTCTACATATTCATCTTATACCACCTTGAACTCTTTCCTCTCTTTCCTATCTTAGGCAATGCTAGTTTCCCATTTACACCTATAATTAAATTTCTTTTGCTGACAATGTAAGTGGGTAAACCCACAATAATGGGTTACAATTTTTTCGCATGAAGAAAAATTAGAAATGCCCATCAAAAAATTTAAAATGGCTTATCCCTTCTAATGAAGGGGGTTCAAATGAACCTGACCCTTCGAATGAACCCCCCCTTTGAATGCACCCCCCTTCTAATGAACCCCCACTTGCACCATATAAGGGGTTCATTCAAACCCCCTTTTTTTCACCTTCCACTCCATGATATCAAAATTTACGCATTTTTTTTACTATCAAAGCTCGGAAAGGAGGTGCAAATGAAGTCAACTTGATAAACCAAGTTGGAGGACTGTAGTGATCAAAACATGCTTTCCAACAACTATAAATTTAATATAATTTTTTTTTGTTTTATATTTTATTTTTTAGTTTTACTAAACATAGGTTTTTCATCAAACATCAAGTTTGGTAAAAAATCATTGTGGAAAAATAGTGAATTTGTGAAAAAAATTTGAAAATATATGTGCACTAGGTATTGATGTCCTCATTCCAACAAAAAAAGAAAAATTGAATTTTAGTACATACCAAAAAAGTTATGCGAGCCGAAGTGTGACTATGTCTAAATTGTTATCGGTTTGACTTCAAAACACAATGAAAAGAAAAATATTCAACAAAACATTATGAAAAAAAATGAAAGCACTAGATACTAGTGTTACCAACCTAAATTCAAAAAAATTAGAATTTTATCCTTTGTAGAAAAAATTATTGCAAGCCGAAGTACACACCACTTTTTAAAAATTGTTGTTTACTATTAAAAACTAGTTAAGCCAAGAGGCTTCTACAATGAAAGCAGAGGATGTGTGTACATTGTTTGAAGCTATGTTTATTTTGACATTCTCTTGACAGTTATATATATTATAAAAATAAATAAAAGAAATGTAACCGACATGCAAATTCATTTTTTATATATATTACAAAATAAATGTAACTGACATGCAAACTCATTTTCTATATATACTATGATATCTCTTGGATTTTTTATAAATATTATTAATAAATAATATATATATATATACTAGTTATCAAAGGAGACAAAAAAATTACAATTTATTGTAATTTTTATAAAAAAATATATATATATTTAAATCTATAGAAAAATCTCACAAATCACTAGTTTACATCATTTTTAAATTCTTGATAGTTTACCTACTATAGGTGTCAGAAAGTGGAGTTTTTTCTGAAAATGTTGATTTCAATGTCAACTTTGGCCAAAAAGTGTAACCCATTATTGTTGGATGACCTGGAGACAATACTTAACTAATGCTACTTCTACTTCCTCTTATTTCTTCCTTTCATGTAGTGTATCCTAGTATTTATTTCACCTATCTTTCTCCATAAGGAGTAAGTGGTAGCCTTTTCTAAAAGGGTTGATGCAAGAAGTTGGGTACACAAAAAACTCAAAAAGTGGAAATATTTTCGCTGTTTTTCAGAATTTGTCACACTTGGACTGAAAATTTGAGGCACTTCCACAATGAATCTTAAAAAAAGTCAGTAATATGAAATTTTGAATTTTGAATCTAGTTTTCAAATATATAAATTATTAAAATATCCAGTTTATAGAAATTAAATTTTGATAAAGATCTATAAAAACCACTTTTTAAAAGTCCCTGTTTTTTAACCATACCAAGCAGGTGTACAGACAACACTTTTTGACCCAAATAAAATTATTTTGCTAATTCCTTTTAGGAAAAGAGAGCTAACAACATGAAGTTTGGGCTGGATTTTTTTTTGTAATTTTTGATTGAATATATTTTTTTATTAATTTTTTATTGGCCTTAATTGATGTTTTTTCAAATCAACGTGTACGGACAACATAATTGGACCTAAACAAAACATTTTTTGACTCTTTTTTTTTTCATTGTGTAGAGAATTGTCTGAAGTTTGGGACCATATAATTTTTTTTACAAGAAACTTAACCAATACAAAGTTATTAAAAACCCAAAAAAACCTGATCTTTCAAGTTTAAGGCCTAGTTTGCTTAGAAATTAATTAAAAAATAACAAACTTAATCCAATTTTAACAAAAATTATATATCTAGAAAGTAGACATTGTGGTCTCTAATGGGTTTTAATTTTATAGACTAATTCAGAAAAAAAGTTCATCATCTATGTTGTCAAAGTTGGACATTTTTTTTCAGTTTGCCTTAGTTTTTTAGTTGCAGGTCAAAGCTGACTCGGATCAACCTTTCGAAGCTGGCGGGCTTCGTTGGTTTTGGGAGATCATCTTTCATCGCGTGTATCGTTGCTCAGAAACTGACGTCTGGCGTTATTTTAAATGGCTTGTCTGGTTTACTTATCGCGATATCTTTGCGGATTGTGGGTAAATGCTTGTATCTGGCGTTTTAAAAGCTTATAGCGTATTTGTATAATAGTTGTTTTCCTAATTTGAAAAATCTTGTTAAAACCGATTTTCTTTCTTTGACCACCTAGCAGTCTGAGGGCCAGAAAGAAAGTGTCATTTCGCATTTTATTAAATTTGTCTTGAAATGCCGGGGCATATTCTATTGAGTGTTGGAAGAGTAAAAGTGCAAGTTAAATTTTCTGAAGTGGAATCAAGTGCAAGAACTTTTTACAAGAAGATTTGGAAAAAATGAATTTTTGGATGTACTCATGATGATTTTGTACTTCAAAGTTTATAAAAAAAATAATCTTCATAGTACATAGTTTTATTTGAATATTTGAAGGAGGTGGCAATTTTAAAATAGGTTTCTTGAATTATTGTTTTTGTCATCAAAGAGAGTTTGGTAACCATGGGTGATAAGAAAAGACAAAGAAAAAGATGTAGGAAGGTAATGACACCCGAAGAAATTCAAGCAAATAAAGATAAGGAGGCAAAAAGACAAAGGGAAAGGAGACAAAGGATTCATCAAATGAAAGATTTGGAAGCATCTAGTTCCAAGAATATCGAAGAGGAAGCCATGAATGATGAAATCAATGTAGATGATGCAAATGTGGAGATGGTGAATATGGAAGAAAATGCAACTATGGAGACAAACCCAACTGTGCCTTCAACTTCAACTTTGAATGATATGCAAACAACTTCGGGCGTGTCTTCAAATCCACCTCCCAATGATATGGAAAATGTACCTATTCAAACAATCTATCCAGGTATGTCTTCAAACCCAAGTTTTTATAATATTGATATTGCTTGTTTAGAAGAAGCTGGATACACAATTGATGAGATTAATAATACTAGGGTTGAAACAATACAGAAACAAGAAAATGATGAAATTATATCTTATGAGAATGTAAATGAGAATGAAATCCTAATATTGATGAAAATGAGAATGAAATCCCTTTTACATTTGAAAATGAAAATGAAACCCCTTGTGTGAATGAAAATGAAACTCCATCTATGGATGAAGGTGAAAATGTTTTTTTAACAATTGAAACAAATGTGCTAAATAACCTTCGTGGTAAAGTTTCTTCAAGACAAATTAGAAATTATGGAAATAAAATATATAAAATGTTTTTTTATAGAAAGAAATTAGGATTCCAATGTCAACTCATGGTGCAATTGATGAGAATGTTTAAAATGAGAAAAGTGATGAAAAAATTAGGTGTTTTTGTAAAACCAAAAAAGAAAGATGATTCAGTAGAACAAGTCATATCTAGTGTTGCTAATGCTATTGATGTTATTGGTAAGAAAAGTCGATCAAAAGATAAGAATGCGGCTCGCCGTGCAATAACAACTGCTCTAGTTGATAAAACAACTTCAAATAAAAGAATGTTAAGTAAGATTAGTAAATGTATAAACTTAAATCCTAGAACTTTGATAAGAGCTGCTAAAAAAAGAGAAAGTATTGAAAAAGATCCTATTAATCAATGTTGGAGTTTTAGTGGTAGACTCCCAAGATCAGACATGAAATTAACTAATGAAATTAAATCTTTAATTGAAAAATTTTGGTATGATAATACAAGAGTATCACCTAACATTAGAGATGTCTTAAAATTAAGGGTGGGTTCCAAAATTCGTGAACCTCATCCAAAGCATCTCTTAGATATGACTCAAATTGAATTATATAAAAAATTTAGATAGCTTCAATGATACCATTGAATATTAGCATAAGTCAAAGATCATTTGAAAAGTGTAAACCTTGGTATGTTAGAATTAATAAGCAACGAATCTCTTGTTGTTGTAAGACTCATGTACAATTTCATTATTATTATGATATATTTCGATATATATGATGCACTTTGCATGCTAACCAAATTATGTAGGACATTTGTGGTATTACTATGCCACCTGAAAGAATCAAAGATTTTATAGCAGGTTTGTTTTGTAATCCCTCTTTAAATGGAAACTCATTTTTTTTTTAAGGATGCATTTCTGGAGAATGCGATAGATGTGGTAACTTTTCATTATTAGGAGAATGTATGCATGAAAGTAGTTTAGATGAATTTGGAAAACAATTAGTGGATGTAAAAAAATTTAAAAATATTGAGTATTCTTTAAAAGATGGAAAAATTAGAAAACGTGTTGAGCTAATTGTGGAAAAAGTTAGTGTGCATGCTTTTATTACTAAATTTAAAGATAGGTTTGTACCTAAATATGTTCAACACTCTAATGCTCATTGGCTTGATAATCAATTTCGCTTATGTAAAACACATTTCCAATTGGAACTATATTGTCAATTGTTGATTTCGGGCTGAAAATTATAATTTTGCTCCACAAGAAGAAATTCAACGCCAATATTATAATTCAAGGCAAGTGAAGATATATTTGTCTTCACATTGTTTATAGATAAGATATACGTAAGATAATAGAAATTTTTTGAGAGAGTACCATTTTTATGTAAGTGATAATCGATTACATTCATTTGAGTTTGTACAATATTGTTTTGATATATTTTATTAAAATTTAAAAGAGAGAGGAATTCAAATGCTAGAACATCTCATATGGTCAGATAATTGCACGGGTCAATTCAAAAATGCTAGAATGTTTTATTGGCTATGTAGAGTTCATAAGGAAAATAATATCCAACACATATGGAGTTTTTTTGAAGCTGGTCATGGTAAGGGAGAACACGATGGAGCAGGTGCATGTGTAAAAGGAGCTCTTGCTAGAGAGCAACTAAAATTTGAGGAAGCTGCAAAATTTAGAAATGCACGTGCAATTGTAGATTGGTGCAATACCAAATTATCTACAAAAACAAGTGAGAAATCAATAATTCGACGCTTCTTTTGGTTAGGTGAAGAAAATGATATTTTTTCTCGACAGGATTGTGAAACAATTAATGGAAGTGCAAAATGGCATTCATTTAAGAGTTCGAATGCAAACACATGGACAATATGGACAAGGGAGTTGGCATGCTATTGTCAATTTTGTATTGTAGGTGATTGGTAGGCATGTGAAAATATGGAATGGGTCAAACAATGGCAACAAAGAGCTTTAACGCCTACATTGACACATGTTCAACATGAAATGACAATTGAAGATAATCAAGTGTTCGCATCAGATGATTATGATCGTGTTTTAGATCTTGTACAAGAAGGTACATTATTTATTGAGTTGAATTTTGTATGTATGCATGTTTATATGAGTTAAATATAAGTCACTTTTTATTGAATTTTGTATTTATTTTTGCAGGACATGTGTATGTTGTTGTTGCACCTCAAGGGAATGAAGAGCAAATAGAGTACTGGTTGGCTAGATGTGTTGAGAGAAAACATAAGTTGGTACATACTAGAGTGGATGATGACAACTTTGAGTATCCAACTGGTTCAGTGGTTGTTGTTGGCACTTGGCTTCGAAAATATTTGATGAGAAAGAATGGCTTGCCTACATTTGAAGATTATGAAAGACACAAGAAGATTATACATTATTCACA
>VDFB02093752.1:0-19570 GCA_007258455.2 Sequoia sempervirens | reverse complement strand
GTCACCACTATAACAAAAATTTCATTTGAAAAGAACCTCAAATAGCTCCACACTCTCCAAGGGAAACTTCAATCTACTACAAGATCCATATCAAAAATGGTATATAAATGTCAACCATCCTCCCATCTCCTTAAAACTAACATCTTTCATTGGGATGAAACATGTCAGTAATCATTTAATAAAATCAAGGAGCATCTCACCTTGTTGCTAGTCCTCATGGCACCTATCCTTTGAAAACCATTTCTTCTCTACATATCCACAACATCAATCGCCCTAGGAGCACTCCATCATAGCATGATATATAAGGTATAAATTTAGTTAGTTGTGAGATTAATTATATTGTCATAAAATGAGCATGTCTAGTTGTCATCTTCAACTCATAAAATATTTGAAACTAAATACTAAGACACAAAACCAAACTCAGATAAAAAATTGACCCACTCAAGTACCTTTTATTCAAGTCTTCTCTCATAGCTTGCATGGGTAAATAGGTCATGCTAAATTGAGTGAGTTTGATATCTAATATGTAGACATAAAATAAGTTAAGGGGGGAAGTAATGACATATAAATTGATAAGAGCACCTATCATTAACAATCATTCATTGGTTCTGGATTTTCTTGATGAGTCCATTTTCACTCTTGATGATTCACAACCTTAGAAATTGTATTTTAGTGGTTCCTACACAAATCATGGATTAGGCACCAAAATCTTCACAACCTTAGAAATTTTATTTTAGTGGTTCCTACACAAATCATGGATTAGGCACCAAAATCTTACTTAACACTCCATAAAGAGTTCTTGTGCTTGAATCATTTAGATTGAGTTTTTCATGTACCAAAAAACTATATAATATGATGCCTTGATCATGGGTCTTAGAACAACAATTCAATGGAATGTCTAGCATCTCCTGGTCTATGAAGATTCCCAACACATTATAAAATAGGTTAATAGTGAGTTTCAAACAAAGGATGGCAAAATAATTCCCTATAAATAGATGGTTAAAAACTTTAAATAATACTTTGCATCCATCCAATTTAAATATGTATCCCACCTCAACAATAGAGAAAAAAATCATGTCATTGATTAGGTTCCTCCAAGACATGACACCGGATAGTCATGTTGTGAATCCTTGGTTGAACACTTATTGGTTCATGTGTATAACATGCTTGACTCTAAGCTTGCATGTGAGTTTTTTGACCTCCTAATTCTCTTTGGTACCATGACCAAATCCTACCATCTAACCTATCATGCACCCAATATAAAACATTCATCCATCCCCCATCCCACTTCACAATCCTTGATAACACATTATATTGAAATAGCTTTAATGGCTCCCTACAATTATGTTGAAGCTTGAAGGAGGCTCTTTTCAAACTCAAAATAAATCATGATGGTATCTACAATGTCTATACTAGTAGTATGGTCCTATCAAATAAGATCTTAAGAATATATCAATACTAGCCCACCATGGAACAAGATGCATGCTAATATGTTATAAAGTGTTTGGTTTGTCAACATCATAGATATTTGATTCATGCACCATCACAAGAATTGCATCATATCCCTACTTCTTGATTATACACTCTTTTTGAATGTTTTCATATCCAACGCCATTGATCCTCTCTATATTACCCCCAAAGTAATGGTCATGTGGAGGCATATAATAAAACTTTACTCAAAATCGTCAAGAAAATTGTTAATGATGTTGGTCATGGTTGGCATCTCCAAACTAATCCCAATCTATGGGCTTATTGCACTATTATTTTCACTTTCACAAATTCAACTCCCTATTCCCTATTCTTTGGCTCCTAATCCATCTTTCTAATTGAGATTAAACTACGTTCATTGCGCATCTCCTTGCATGATCTCATTGTTGACAAGGAATATAAATTTTCTTGACTAGACACGAGTTAGAGCTACTTGATGAGAAATACCTCAATGTTCTAAGCCACTTAGAGTCTTATCAGAATCATCTCCATCAGAGTTATGACAAGAAAAGAAGACGTTATAAATTTGAGATTGGTGACCTTGTGCTAACGGAAAATTAAAGGACCTTTCTAGGACCAAACCATATGTTGTCATAATTGAATATGGATTTGGTGCTTATTAATCAACCTCTCAATGGTGAATATCTTGAATAACCCATGAAAATAGTGCACCTCAAGTGATTCCATGCCTAATATGAGGAATATCCCATTAAAAAAAATATAAAAAATAAAAAATTATCAAAAAAATAAAACAATGAAGAGAAAATTGTCCTCTAGTGAAAACCACTCCTTGTGCCACCTAGGACAAGTACCTTGGTGAAAAATTACTCGGAAGAACCATGTGTAATAAATAGACTTAATTGTCTTTTAGGTCCTCATCTCTATCCCTCTCAATCCATTAGTAGTTTGTTGATCTTTTCTCTACTTTATGATTTTTGCACTACTTTGAGCCATCAAGTTGACCTCTTCAACACACAAATATCACCTTTCCATATCATATGAATATGGGCATATTTTTCCATATTAGTTGAGTATATCTACCACTCCATAATACACATTGGTCTTGCCTCAATCTTATGGTTTCAATATAACAGTTGGACAAGACAATACTTATTGAAGCACCAACATAATTCATGCCACTCACATGACCATCATACCCTATTTCTTGAAGGATATTCCATGTGATACTCCCTATTTCAATCACATATTTCTTACCTTATGCATTGGGGGTAGGTGATTGTATCTACTTCAAAATAGGTTTTTGATATTTTCTTCCGTACTTGCTTAATGGATAGGATGGATTCCCTATTATTGAGTTGCATACACATTATGCTATTGCATTCCTTCATATTTTGCATAATATCTTAATTCTAAGATTTCCCTAATATTGATCTTTGCATTATCCCTAATCTTGATATTTAGAAACTTGCAACCACAACAACATGTCCCTAAACTTGCAAACTAAACACACCTGAAACATCAAATCTTAAACATTTTAAAACCAAAAATTCCTTAATCAACCTCAATAACATATAATTTTCACTTTTTTGCAACATACAACTCCCCTTACATCCTTTGTCTTCATGCGATATCTCATTCCTCATATTAAGAATTATCATCTTAATTTCATCTCACCACCGTGACAAGAGGCAACACTTATGAATTTTGATTAACTATTGATTTTTGAATTATTTGTTACATTTTAACCTACACTATACCTACTTGAGGTTGCCACAATATATATCATGGTGTGTTTTTATTGGTACATACAAATGCATGGGCTATTAATATTTTGTACCATTTTGTTATTTATTTTGTTAAAAGAACCAAAAAGTATTCTAAGTGCCTTGTGATATGTAAAGGTGTCCTTTTATCTATTGGTTTTCCCATTGCAAGACCCACCAAGGTCATCCATATGCATTATGATGTGCTAGGGAATCCTTTTATGTGTTTTATCTTGGTAAGTTAGTCCTTTATGTAGTTGATACATAACCTTGGTCTTTATACCCTAGTGCATAATGTCCACTACTATATCAAATTAGGTTGCTCGCCACATCTTAGCATATAAAACCTACATTCAAATAACCAATCAACCATTAATTTATTTTTACCTTTTATATCATTATTGACATTATAAAAATGATTAGTTAGATTAATCCATCTATTCTATATAAATGTTGGCTAATCTATCTATTATATATTCTATTATCATCATTTTATTCTTATTAATTACATGACCAATAATAATCATTATCACATTAATCACATATCAAGATATCATTAAAATTCATATATCATGCTACTTTCATAAATAACCATTATATAATTTTAATGCATATATATCATCATGTCATCACCATTAATTTATACACCATGCATTCATCATTAATCATTTTCATAACATCATATCTCATCCAATAAATATCATAAACATCTCATGAAAATATGCATATCATACATCACATAGTCAAAAATAACTATCACACCATCATAATAAATAAACCCCATACAAGTTATCCGCCATCATCATAATCAAATCACACATAAGCATGAATATTCATCTAATAAGCATAAACACAACACATCACATCTGTACAGTAATATATAAGATTTCATGCATCCATCCAATCATCATCATCATATAAAATCAAAACCATGGTTTAAAATACACTTATGTATACATTACCAAAAAGACATCTTTTCAAAGTGTAAGATTCAATGTATACATGCCAAATGAATGTATATACCTTAGTGCATAATAATATATCAAAATGAAGCACCAATTTGACTATACTAGGCTAGCATTGTCACCCTAGGACCCTGGATTTGGTCACCTTGGTGGTGGAGATGACAACAGTTGCATAACTTATACATATTGGCTAGAGCTACCTAACCCACTAGCCTTGGAAGTTGGTTGCTCAACTTATGTAGGAATCCTCTAACCTATGGGCACTACCTTCTCATTAAGAGAATTTTAATACTATACATAGTTCCCATGCTACCTCTCCTTCCATGTAGGACACCAACAATGTATGTCTTGATTTTCCTTCTCTTTGTGTGGGCATGGTCTTGCTCTCCTTTGGTTTGATCTTGCTCCATACATAATGCATCTTGCTCAAACAAGGTAATTTCTAGCCTCATCTAAATGTCCTTTACATCAATAGGCCCCTAAGCATAACCTTTTCTACCCTTCTTATCTATGCTTATTGAGTCCAAGTTTGTCCTTGTGCCTAAGCCTCATTGCACCATTGACCTTATCTTTACTCTAGTGCTCTGTTCCCTTATCCACTCTATCTCCTTCTCCACTTATATAACTCATCTTAAGAAACCATAACCTAGTCATGTACCTCCACCTAATGTAGAATAATGAGTCACACTAACCTCCTCTAATATTAGCAAACCTTATACTTAGATGTGGTATCTGCATCGACTATGTCCTCACATGGGTCCCATGGTACACTCTCTAGGTGTTGCAAATCAACATGAGCCAATTGAAATTTCACACATCCCCCACTCACCCTCCTCCCTAGTGTTGGCACTCTCAAATTTCCTAAGTGACCTACTTTGGAGGGTCATGATTTGATGCCTACTGATTGTCATGCAAAACCCATTTGTAAGCTCACTCATGTGTCCTATGTGAGCAGGCATGTCAATTTTCAGCTTCCCATAGTGAGTTTTGATGGGGTTTCAAAAATTGAAGCTGGAGGGTTTTGTCACTTTTCTATTGTTTGCAAACTTGCAGTTTTGCAAAGTTGCCTCCCGTTTGAGATTTCATTTTGCAACCAGTTGATCGTCAAGAGAAAGTGAATATTGTTCTGCATTCTTCGTACCAAGATGAGCTCATATGTCAGATTTTAGAGCTTTACAACTTGATTTGCTATTTTTAGCAGATCAAAACCGAATGCAATTTCTTTTGTTTTGCACATGCATTTCTAGAAACCTTTATGAGAGGTCAACTTTGACCTTCAGTATTTTGTGGAGATTGATGATTCAAGCAAATTCCTTCTGCACACGTGTTCAATGTGCCGAAATGATTCACTATGTCCAGTGGCAACTCGCCAAGAGTTGATTTGATATTTTTGCAACGAGGTGATCTCGTGAGTTTTAACTGGTTCAGAACAGCTAATTGTTGCAGAAAATATGAGTAGGCAACTTTGCTAGTTAATAACTTTTGCCTCGTGATTGATTTCTCTGATCCGTCTTTTGCATTCAATTATTTGGACCAGTGTCTACATGCCTGCAAGTTTTTATGTCTTCACGAGGTCGTTTGATCAGTTTTCAAAGCCGATTCCAGAGCCTACCTGGCCAGTTTTGTATATTTTGCAAACATGTCAGAAAGTGAGTTTTGATGGCAACCCATTTCGTGTTTTCACTCCAGAAACACTCTCAAGTTGTCTCGGGATAATTTGAGCATGAAATTTGTTTGAAAACGAAAAAAAAAATTAGCCGGGATGGGGACCCGGCATGCCTTGCATAATCATGACATTATTGGAGTTGCAAACACCCAGCCTTCTTTATTTGAATCATTTTATGGATTGACTACTAGAGTTGATGTTATATTGCAATCCAATCATAATAATGATTTTCATCTTGAGGATTATATCCAGATAAGAAGTTGTCAGAGGACAAGATATATATGGATGAAAAGCATTCTTGTTTGAGATTGAATTAGAGATATTTGTCCCCATGCACTAAAGTGGTTTTAGTAATAGGGGATAAGGTTACACCATTATTTAATGTTGCTCTGTTCTTTGAACAGCTACATGACCTTGAGAAGGCAAATCCTTTTACAAGCCAACATTGTATTTGTGGCTTTGTGAAAAGCGAGAATATCTCAATATTAAAGTGATATTCAGCGAGTAATGTGTTATATGGAGATTCAAAACTCACTGGGATCAGGAATGCATTGTTGTATTTTGGCTAACAATTAAAAGAGGGAATATCAGCACAACAGATATGCATAAAATGGATTTTATTGAAAATGCTTTGGAAGCTTTCAACAAATGCATGCACATGAGAATGGGACGCAATTGAAACAGTTTATGCACAAAACATATCTGTTGAAAAGGCATTGTTTGCATTACAAGGGAGCCAACCAATGATATCTGTTGAACAGGTTTTAGAGACTTCAAAGCAAGTGCCACTGAGCATCAAAGGCTCGATGGGGCAGAATGGAAACCAGGAAGTGTTTACATTGTAGGAGGCAACCTCTATACATGGCGCTGCCACAAATCAGCCAGCAGAGGGCGCATGGAAATTCTGCAAGGCGTAGAAAATGAAAGAACTATATTAAGAGTTCTTTTTGAAACAGAGATGGCGCGCGGCCTGTGGAACAGAAGGCCTCATTAAATGTGATCTCGTGGAATGCCATCATGCTGGAAAAGGCATTGATGAAATTGTTAACAAGGTCTTTAAAGACTTTTAAACAAATGCAAAAAGGGAATTGGGCGCCATCAGCAATGAGAGGGAACGAATCAAATGAGAAGGCCAAAGTAACTTTCAGGCAAACGCATTTGGCAGCCACGCCATGGTAACCGCAGGGCATTCACAGGTTTCTGGAGATTTCCAAACGAATGGCAATGCAGAGTATACACCAAATGTAAGTTTGGAAACTCACGCAGCTCCACAGCCATGGTGGGTACGCACAGATGGGTGCGTTGAAAGGGCCTCAAAAACTTTTAAGCAAATGTATGATAAGGTATGCAGATCCATCAAAGCATGGTGACAAGGCAGTGCTTGTTGCAGGAGGAGGTTCGATGGTTATGTATGGAGGAGTTGCCATGGCGGGCAAATGTACAGAGCAACGAGCAGAGCACGGAGAATGCTAATGAAAGAGGAGTTAGGGCAAAATGTGAGGAAAACAAAAGGAATGAAGATCAACGGCAGGAAAATGAAGATGAAAATCCAGCAAGATCTCCACCGTTGCTCGCTGGCCCGCGAGATAAAGATGTGCACGGTTTAAAACCCGCGGGACTGGCAAGAGGGTGACACGTGGCTTGTGTGGGCCTGGGAGGGATTGAATGCATGGGGTAAGGTTTTGTCGCCGTTCAATTTTTTGAAAAAAGCCTCCAGCGAAAGGCAAAATATTTGAAGTATTAAAATATTGTCCCAATAAAATAAAAAGTGGGCCCGTGAATTAAATATTGCTCAAATGCAATATTTAAATAGTTTATTTATTTTAAAGATTGTTTGAAGGGGCAAAATATTTTAAATGGGTGAGATTTTAAAGTAGAGTGCATGGGAAATTTTTGGAGATGAAGTAAATATTTTACTTTGCTGGGCAATAAAAATGAAAATGAAATATGACAAGGGAAAATGCAAGTAATTTCATTGGCTAAAGATGGAATATATGCGTGGGTAAACACTTTATTTTCCCAAATTAATGTATAGTGAATTCAATATTTACTTTGTGGTCAAATGTTATTTGCTGGAAATATTTGTAATGTGAGCAAATAAAAGAATAGAAAAATAGAGTGTTTCATGACAAGCACAAATATTTTTACACAAGAAGTAAAATGATGAGAATACTCCCCACATGGGCATTTTTTCTGTTGCTTGGCAACTATCAACAAAGGAAAATTGGAGGCAAATTTAATTTGTTGAGGAGAGAGGAGAGAGGAGAGAGGCTTTGTATTTGTGAATCAACGGGAATCAGGCTTCCAGATGGCACCATCAGATCTTCTTCTAGAACATTTCAATTCTCTATATCTTCTCATTCTTCTCTCATTGTAAAGGGTTCTAAAAAGAGGATTCTGAGGTTTTGTATGAGGCTAGGTAGATAGAAAAATGTTGAAATTCTAAGTCATTTTTGAGTTTGTAAGTTGTAAATGCAAATTTTATGAGCAAATATAGTCAGTTTATGCAAATAAATCATGAAAGTGTTTGCACATTTATGAATATCTTCATATTGTCTCCATACTTGTACAATTAAATCATATGAATTCAATAATACCAAGTATTTTGAATTTGTCATCTCAAATTTCATGAGATTGTGTTATTTGTTTATGGGTTTATTTCAAAGAAATGGTTAAATACTTTGAGCAGATAACAATGATTTTAAGTGTGCAAGTTGGATTTGGTGAGAAGAGTTTGATTGATAATAGGAGTGGGATTGTTGGTGTAAGACACTAACAGTTGATGCAGTGTATTTTCATTGGGAGTTATCTGCTATAAAAAGCAATGTCAATGTATAATTTGATTAAGTGTTAAGGCATTGTATAGATTGACCCACCTTGGTTCTGTAGACCCAAAAGTGCAAAAGATCTCAGTCTTTGACTGAATCTTATCAGTTGGCCAAATCCCCCACTGAATTTGATCATTAGAAAGTGGCTAGTCTATAGGATTCATTGGTCTGGTTCGATTTGGAGCACCAACACCTAGTAACATGTGCAAACACATGCTCGCCATCTAGAAAAATTCCCTACTATAAGATATACTAGTGTTGTTCCCAATCTAGCATGCATTACTCTATTAGATGGTGATACCTACTGATAATGTAATAAGGTGTTTGAACATACTATAAATAGAACCTAATGAGGACCCACTCCTCACACCCCTACCAAGGCCTCCAAACAAAGACATTATCTCAACTATGACTCGCCTTTAGTAGGTTAGGTCTCCAAGGTGCTTGTATTGTTACTTTTAAGCATATATAAATGCATATGTCATCCAAACTCCTCGATCTCCTTTCCACTAATAAACCTAAGTATGGTTATGTGCTCTTAGGCACAGACATATAGTAGTGTCATTGAGTCAATATTGCATCCATACTTATAAGTGGTAATGTGCATATCCCTATAAAGTTGGGCCAAGACATGACTCATTGTAAACACCCTACCACTCTCTCACATGTTAGCACATCAACTCACCAAACCAATCATGAAGAACCTCCCTATCTTTTAAGCTATCTAGAAAGACATTTTAAAGTGCTATCAAAATCGTCATAAGCTCCTCAACCATCCTGACACATTCATCTAGGTACAGTGATAATATCATGCATAGGAGATCATTCCTCTTGAAGATTTACTCCAACAACCCCTCTAAGTCAAAGGATTGGTAATATATGGTATGCTTGTAGATTAGGATCTATAGTATCTACCATACATCCTCTAAAGTGACAATAATATCCCTAGTTGACAAGTGAAGTATACTCATCTCACAATGTCATCACTTGACCAATACCATTAACACCAATCTATGTGGCTTTATCACTTGGGTATTTGTGCCACATTCCATAGTTCACACCACTCGATGATCCCTCAGTCTCTCTCATTGAACTAGGCTATGAACTATAGAGCCTACAATCATCTCTCCCTAGCTATTGATACTAGTAATTACTCTTGAATCTAGGAAAAAGCCATGTTATTTTCTTCCAAAACTAGCTCTAACATATTATTTTATGCATACACCACTTCACAGGTGGATACACTAAAGTAGAGAGATGCATACATCTCACTACAAGCATATGCACACCAAATTGTGCAAATGTCACTTGATGAGTGAATACCTTGCATGGTAAAAGTGAGCACATCACTCCCTAGATATGTGCTAGTACTAGATACATCTCAAGATTAAAGCACATATGTTCTTTCACCATAGCCATGTTATTCTTAGTGGATGTGTCAAACCACTCTGCATATGACTTGCTACTCGACACATGCATCATGTTCTCCCATGCACATGTCAATTCATGGTTTTCATAGTTCAACTCATGTACTAACCTACTTTTCTCACCCAATTAATAACAATAAATAACCTTGTGTGAAGCCACAATAGTGGTTTACAATTTGATGGAGGAAGGAAAACTAAGAAAAAATGACCCCATGGCAAAAAAATTGGTTTTAGGGGTTCAAATGAACCTACAAGTTCGACCGAACCAAAAAGAGGTTCGGGCGAACCCATTAATTATTGTGCCCACATTTCCTGCCCAAAAAAAAAAAGAAAAATGCATATTGAATGAGGTTCGAATAAACCCTAGTTCAAGCGAACCCCTAGGTGTTCACTCGAACCCCCCTTATTCCTCATTCTCCCCCTGAAACACCAAAAAAACCTAAATTTTTACGCTTCGAAGCTCAGGTTGAGGATGATAATGGAGGATTCTTCACAAACCCAACCGGAATCAAGTAGTCCTCAGAATGAGCTATCCAACAAATATAATTTTAATATTTTTTGGTTTTATTATGTATTTGTTTTTTTAGTTTTATTAAACATAGGTTTTTCATTGAAAATGAAAGTCTTTATTTTGCATGTGGCAAAATAGCAGATTATCAAAACAAAAAATTGAAAATATGAGTGCACCAGATGATATTGAAGTCCTTGATCCAACAACAAAAGAAATTGATTTTCGATATATACAAAAACAGTTACGCATTATACGGTCGCGCTATGTCTGAATTGTAATTGGTTTGACTTCGAAACTTGATTAAAGAGAAAATATTCAATAAAAAACTATCTAACCAAGTGGAAGCACTAGATATCGGAGTTACAAATCCAAATTCAAAAGAATTAGAATTTTATCCTTCATGGAAAAAATATTATACGTTATACGGTGTGCGTCACTTTTTAAAAATGTTGTTTTCTAAAAAAAATAGTTTCCATGGGAGATGGAAAAAGAAGTGCAATCTGATTCCAAAAATTTTGAAAAAAATATTTGTAGAATCTACAGACAAAATGTGACAAGACTCTAGTTTGCATCATCTTCAAATTCCTCACAGTTTAGCCACTATAGGTGCCCCGAATGTGAAGATTTAGTTAAAAATAATAATTTCAGTGTCCAATTTAGCCAAAAATTATAAACCACTATTGTGGGATCACCCCCCCTAAGGGTAGTTTTTAGTACATATCAATGCACCTACATTTGTTGTTCATCGATATATCACACTTTGCTCAGTGGTAATCTACTAACTTGCATCCTTTATTTTCCTCAATTCCTAGTTGTGCTCTACTCTATGTACTCTAGGTGTTAAGGGTGAAAAGAAACTATTTTCATTCCCTACCCTTATTTATTTATCCCAAAACCCTAATTTTTCACTCTTAATAGAAAAAAACACCCCTTTCACTCTTTTCATATTATTTCTCCATTTTTATCATTTTTCTTCCCTTTTTCTTTTTGTTGCTCCTCATTTTTCATCCTTTTTCATATGTTTCTCTCAATTTCTTCTTTTGAGAACTCATCCATGCATTTTTTCCCAACTAACCTCTCGAGCAAGCATCATCCCTTTATCTTATTTTCATCATTTTTTGACTAAGTAGGGAATATTACGAATATAGAAAAAAAAGTTGAGTTGAACCAAGAAAGGGCTCTGCAACTTGGTCGTGCTTGTGTTTGACTATTTTGTGAGTGTCCTTGGGCACCCGTGGAGGAGGCTTGACCCTACTCCATGATTTTTAATCATCATTTTTTGGACTCCATATGGTGTTGTGCGGTGTGGGAGTGATCCTCTCTTCTGATCTGGTGTGGTGTGTTTTTATGGGCTCCTCCCATCAATTTTTTCATCTATGCCAAGGCATGTGTGTGATTGTTTTGGGGGTTTATGGTCATAATGAATGAATATACGATTCCCCCAGTAGATTCCTTAGATGGCTTAGATTCTAGTGGGTCCTTCAATTCTTTATGAGATATTGTGGCGGGCAAACATGAGCGTCTTCCGCAGGGTGCAAAGTTTGTTGCCAACTGGATTAATCCGCTAGCAAACGATGGAGAAGAGGGGAAAGGTAAGCAATCTTTGTCTCCTCCTTTGAAGTTTGTCTTGGTTCTGAATGAAGATTTGGACAAAGCTATTTATGAGGAAGATGTGAGGCTTTCTAAGACTGCTATTTTCTTTGCAGTTGTCAACCCTGATAGGGTCCCGACTAGGAAATATATGGAAGAATGGTTCAAAATGTGTGGGAAAAGAAATTAGGGTTGCATTTTTATTATTGTAGAATGGTGCAAAAAGGATTATTTGTTGTTTTCTTTAACAACCCTAAATCTCAATAGGAAATTGTTAACAAGGAATTTTGGACTATTGGAAAGGTTACTTTTCGAGCCCTGGCATGGCGTCCAGAGACTTTGGATGAAGAGGTTTTGGCTTTGTCCAACCCCCGATGGTTGATTATAAAAATGTTCCCCCTCGGCTCTAGAAATGTGTTCCTCTTTTGCTTGAGCCTTATGGCAAGGTTTTGAGAATAGACGAGACCAAATCTCCTCTTCCCCATTCAGATGCAAGGGTTTTGGTCTCCACTACCCCGGGAATGGATCTTCCGCAAATCCTAGAAATTAAATTAAAGTCTGGCACCATCAATTGTGTTGAGGAAACCCTAGGAGGCCTTAATGCATGTTATCTATGTCACAGAGAAGGGCATATTAGAAGAAATTGTCCAATGATGAAAAATAATATTAATAAAAATCTGCATAATGGAGGTCATAAGAGCAATAAACAAGTTCCGCCAGAGTTTGGTGGGGATTTTAACCTTTCGGGGGAGGCAAAGGAAGGTTGTCCTCCCCTTAGAGTTGAGCACCAGAAGGATATGGCCACCTCTGCAAACGAGGTTGAAATCAATAATACAGAAAATATGAACTCCTTAATTTAGGATATGAACATTGTCATGAATAATAATTGTGATGAGGTGGGGGATTTGTTTTTTGACAGGAATTGTCTTCCACCTCCCTTCCCAAATGATTTGAATAAGCCATTTTTTAATGGTAAGCTTAATGCACATAAATTGACTCTTCAGAAAATAAGGCAAATAACGAAACCCGAGGGTAATGATTCTATTACAGTGAAAGAGATTTACTCATTTAATGATAAATTGTTTAGAGATTTAAAACTTGTTGGCTTAACAAAGGAATCACAAATAATAAATGACCATAAGAATGAAGGGGAATTGAGCCCTAAAATTGGTGGGGTCTGCTCCACTGAAGTTGTTGATATTTTTGCACCTTTGTGCTATAGCAAAGAGGCCAACTTGGAGGTGTCTCTCCATCCCAAGGGGGGTGTGATTAACTCAAGGCCAAATCTTAAATGTAGTACCCTAAACCTTAACTTTGGATTTGATAAGGAGAATGAGACTCAGTCTAAATTGGTAGTGGTATCTATTAGCCCCCTTGATGGAATGGTCAGTTCAGATGGGTTTGCCTCCCATTTAGGCATGGACTCTACAAATGACCTATGGATTCTCTCTACTAGGGAAACCACTAATGGGGAAGGTGTGCCCATTGAGGTGCTTGTTAAAAAAATAGGAGGTATAGAAAGAAGAAGGGTTTGGAAGGAACAAAATTGCATGATGACAAAGATGGTAATCCCCTTTTAAAAGACAAAAGGAAGAAGCTTAGTGGGGTGATCTGTCCACCCAATGCTAAGAGAACTGAGGCAGAGAATAAACTGCCTAAGTGCTTTGATAATTTTAAGAGTGATAAAGGCCCCTCATCCAATGGTCAAAAGAATGGAACTTAATTGTCTTTCTTGGAATGTAAGGGGCCTTGAGTCCTTTGATAGAAAACATTTAGTCAGGAGGTTGGTTGCCCAAAAAAAGGAAATGGATTTCTTACTTCTTCAAGAAGTCAAATCTGTTGGATTTGCCTTAGAAACTAGCCTGAAGGTAATATGGAAGGATGCCTCTCAGTTTGTGACCAAGCATGAACAGGGGAAGGGTTGGGCTTTCATTATGATGGCTAATAATTGGAGCCAGTATGTGGTACAATCTGGTGTTTCTCCCTGCAACATGGTTGTTTGGGTAATTGTAAAGAAGAAGGAAGACTGCTTTGGTGTTTAATCGATTTATGCTCCTAATGACTATAGAGACAGAGTTTTGCTTTGGAAATGGTTGTTCAATCTCCAAGACATCCCTTAGATTCTCGGGGGAGACTTTAATTTTGTGGAAAGAGAGGAGGACAAATATGGAGGTGTTGGTCATGTTTGGAAAAACTATGAGAAATTTCATTGGTTAAGACTTAAATATACGTTAAGTCTTGAGGATCCCATTGAAGGCCAGAAGAAGGAATGTAAGGACATTTGGTTCACTTGGCCCAATTATCAAAAAAATGGGAGGAGAGTTCTTTGTAGGCTAGATAGATTTTATATAAATAAAGCCTTATTTTCTTCTGCCCTCCTTAAAGATTGTTGCAAGGGGGATGTTACTCCATACTCGCTCTTTGATCACCACCCAATAAGAGAAAAAATTGTGTTTAAAAATGGTGTTGCCTCTAGTGTTGGACCTAAAAATGGGTTTTCTCTTAACACCAGTCTTCTTAAGGATGAAGATTGTAAATGTGCCATAAACTCTCTCAAAGCCGTTAATAAGTGGTTGCATAGGTCCCTATCTCCCATTGAGAGATGGAACTTGGATTTTCAAGGCTAGAAGGTCCTTTTCCAAACCATTGGAAGAAGAAAGGAAAAGGATAGAAGGAGAAAGGAGACTTATCTGCAGAACAGTCTTTTCAAGGCACAATTTGAAGTGCAAAATTGTCCTAAGGATAGCTCCCTGGTGGATAAGCTTACCGTGGCCAGAGATAATCTCGAGAGGTTTCAAACCAACAAAGTTAAGGGTCTGAAAATTTGAGCCAAAATGAATTGGCTGGAAAATGGTGACAAGGGTACAAAATTTTTCTTCAGATATTTAAAGGAGAAACAAGCCAGAGAATTAAATGATCAAATCAATGTAGATGGTAATATCCTTCTGAAACATGATGATATAAGAGGTCAGTTTTTCCTCTTCTATCAAAGCCTCTTCACTTATGAAGGGGGTAATGAGTCTTGCTTTCGAGCTAGGGACTATATCAAGGGGATATTGCCTAAGCGGGTTGGTAAGGAGGCAACCCTTCAATTGAACAGAGAAATTTCTGAGGAGATAAGGAAATCTATTCTCTCCCTCAAAAATGACAAATCTCTAGGACTCGATGGTTTATTTGCAAAATTTTACAAATCCTTCATTGAATGGGCTTGTGATGATCTCTACATGGTTTATAAGGATTCCTTTGAGAAAGGTTCCCTTGGAAAAAATATTAACAGAGGAATCATTAAGTTGATTCCTAAAGAGGGTGACAAAACCCTTGTCAAGAATTGGAGACCCATTACTCTCTTGAATGTTTCTTATAAAATTTTGGAAAAAGCTCTGGCTGAGAGGCTGGCTAGTATTCTTCCCACCATTATTAATTCAATTCAAACTGGATTCATTAAGGGGAGGTACATCTTGGAGAATTTGGTGACAAGTTGGGAGGCCATGAATTGGGCCAGGAATTCAGTTCAAGATGTTGCAATGCTCCTACTAGACTTTGAGAATTCCTATGACATAATTGAATGGGACTTTGTGCTTATGGTCCTTGAAGCATTTGGTTTTCCAAGTTTTTTTGTTCTATGGTCAAGACTCTATTCCAAGATGCTTCTACTCAAGTGGATGTTAATGTAGTTCTTTCACAAGAAATTGTTCTTGGGAGGTCAATCAGGCAATGATGCCCCCTTGCACCAGCTCTGTTGTTCATTGCCTCTGATGCTCTTCATTATATTTTGAGGGATATATCTTTGATCACTGGGGTTAGAGGTATCAGGTTTCTGGATTCCAATGAACTTATCAATCTCTAGTTTGTTGATGACACTTCTATTCTTGTAGAACTTGATGAGGATAACTTTTCAATTCTAATGAAGAAGCTTGAGATCTTTTGCTTTACTTCAGGGGAAAAAATTGCCCCTTCAAAATCTTACCTTCTTGGGTGGAAAGATAAGCCCCCTGATTGGGTGTGCAGTTATGGTATCCAATGAGGTGGTCCTCATAAACTTGTGAGATACCTTGGTATCCCATTTGCTATTGAGCCTAACTTGAAAGATATGTGGTATTGGATTAGAGACAAGATTGAGAATAAATTAACCAAATGGAACAAGCATTACCTTTCTTTTGCTGGGAGATTCCAGGTCTGTTAGAAAATTTTGTCCTCTTATAGCATTTATTTTTCCTCTGTTTGGTTTTTTTGCTCTTACCAAATCAATGCTATTCAGAAAAGAATAAGGGAATTTTTGTGGTCTAATGGTAAACGGAAGAAAAAGAAGCATTCTGTCAAATGGGAATGGTGTACCATTTCCAGGGCGAGAGGTGGTTTGGGGCTAAAGGATTTGAAGATCCAAGTTATTGCTTTGGCTTCTAAATGGGTGATTGGGGCTTTGGATGGGGAGGAACCATGAAAGGTGCTTGTGAGATATGTAATATTGCTAATGTTGTGCCTAAGCATGCTAAATTTTGGAAGCTCCTTCCCTTCAATGATATTCTCAGCTGTGAGTGGCCTATGTCACTTGCAGGATCTAATGTTTTTAAAACCTTATGGAAGGATTGGGAAATTGTTAAGAAGCACTTATCCAACTGCCATTTCACCAAGGGTGATAGTAGGGCCATCTTTGCCAACAGATCTATTTGGTGGAACCTAAGGTGTAAAGGGAAGCCCTTGGCTCTTATTCAGGGGTGCTCTATTAAAAGTTGGGTGCTTAAAGGAATCCTTTGCTTTATAGATATCTTAATTAATGAAAATTTGAAAGATTGGAATACCCTTAGCATTGAATATAACATCCCTCAAAGTAACTAGAGAACGTACACGATGTTGAGAGAGGCTTGTGGCCATCTCAAGTTCCTGATTAAAGTCATAAATGAACCCCTCCATTATAAAGAGTTTGTGTGGCACAATGGCAACAAAATAATGAATGTTAAAGTTAAAGATATATATTCTATGCTTACTGATCAAGTAGATATTACTCAACATATGAATAAAGCTTGGCAAATGAACTTGAGCAAGGATCAATGGCAAAGAATCTTTTTGAAAATTTGGCAAAAGGAACTAGAGGCTAAAAAGGCCTGCTTCAGATGGCTTATGATTCTACAGAAGCTCCCTTATAAAAATTGTTTAGATGATCTTGATATTTAATCTTTATGCAGGAAACCTGAAACTTTATCTCGTATTTTCTTTGATTGCATCTTTTCCAAAGAAGTCTGGAACATGTTATGTTTTTCTCATAATATCTAGGGGTGTAATGGAGGTTTAAATTTTGTGAATATGCTTTTTCTTCAAAATTGCCAGTTGAGTAAAACTGGTGCTTTATTTTGGCATATCCTTTCTACTGAGATTTTGTGGGAAATTTGGAAATCCCAGAATGAGGACCAATTTCAAGGTAGAAGAAGATTGCTTACTGAGTCCTACAAGTGACTCATATTTTATAATGTTGCTATGCAGGTGTTCATCATTGTGGAGTTGTCGAAGGATAAATTTTGGAAATACTTGGAGAACAGAGAAAATTCTATTGATATCATGGATGCCAGATATGGTCATATGTGGCAAGAAGGGCACCTTGGTGCTAAGGTTTTTTTGAGGGCCTTGCAGGCTTTTAGAGATGAACTAAAGGAAGAGCAAAGAACCACTCCTACTCTGTATAAAGGTAAGGAAGTGGTTATTGTACTGATGGAACAGTAGGAGAACAATGTACCTGACTTTTCAGTTGAAGAGTTTAATGCATCTCAGGCTCTGGTGGCTCTTAGTGATGGTGACAGTTCTACTCATTCCAGTTAACTTCTGGCTGATGGTGCTCCTTTTGTCATGGTTCCTTGTATATGGGTTTATTACATATGGTGGTACCTCTGTTACTGTTTATGTGTATATTCTGATCCTGGACTATGATGTAATTTTGAGATGTACCTGTTCCTGATGATTTAAGTTTGTTTCTTTTGTGGTCCAGGTTAGGTTGTTTTTGTTGTTGCGGGGCCTCTTGACTGCACTGGTCTGATACTCCGATGTTTCCTATCTGATATGCTATGTACTGTTCTCCTTATATTTAATATAAAACTAGGGAATATTACTCCCCTTTTCATCCCAAAAATGTTATATTTTATTTTCTTTGAAACAACATTGCTTCTACCAAGTCATAACATTGTCTTAAAGGACAAAGTATAAACACCCAAAATTTTCTCGACAATTTCACTGTCATCAATCAACTACACATCAATAATTCTAAATTAATTAAATAAATTAAATAAATTATATTTATTTAATTAAATCTCTCAATTTGTGTTCTAATATTATTAAATAATTTTAATTATTTAACTAGCTCATCTCATCATTCTTCTACCATTAAGGGAATATATTGCATAGCCCTCCTAAGTTTTCAACAACTGAAAACGACATAATGACCTGAAAATTCCCTTTGACACCCCAATCAAAAAAAAAAAAAAACATTCAATGATATGCCTACTAATTCATTTTAATGTTTGTGATGTACAAGTGGATACTCAACAATAACATATCCTCCTTATCAGGAATTTATTTTCTTTCCTTTATTATATTACTTTTAAAAAATGATCTCATTATTTGTACTAAATAGCATTAGAATAATAGCAAATACAAATTTATGATATGAAATAAATATGAATATATTTCAATGCTTAGAAACAAGAAGAATCATAAGGGAGAAGCTCTAGTCACAATGGTAAATACCAAAAGCTCAAGAGCACCTAAAAGTAATAAGGTAAATGGTGGCCAAAGTCAAAACATAATTCAAGGTGATACATAAGAAATTTGAAAGGATTATTAAGAAATATATAATATGAGAACACTAAAAATTTAGTGTATCTAGTTGTAAAGTATATTCTATTAATATCAAAAGTTGTAAATAAGATACTTGATTTCCACTTCTATTTATGATGATTTTGTATCATTGTCCTCTTCCTGATGGTGGATCACATACATAGTTTAAATCAGAAGCATTTATACTCAGAATTCATTCATCAAAAATATAAATAATCAACTTAACATTCATAACATCTAAATAATACATCTAACACAACTCTTCACAATACAATTGTAATTTAAATTCTTCAAAGAAGATAAACTCTTTTCAACTACGTTTTATCATTGTCCACGTGCTAGAAAAGAATAACATCTTTATATGATAGTAGATAACACTGATTGACAATTTTGACATTCTATGATAACTTTTTATTAAATGTAACTTTTTCCTTATTTCCTTGAACATAAATAGCAAGTGGCATATCAACAACAACGTGACTGAAAAGAAAGATTATATTCAATATGCCATATTGTCGACGATATGCAAAATTATTAAAAATATACCTT
>VDFB02093751.1:0-24302 GCA_007258455.2 Sequoia sempervirens | reverse complement strand
TTCTCAGTTCATACTTTGTGGATCTAATCCATATTGTTGTGTATTGTTGGGAAGTGATACCTCTTGTAATTGAGCAGTGAGCTCTAGTCAGTGTGCCTGAATGCATGTGCATTCACATTATATCTTTCATTATACTTTTAACAGGGTATAATTTGTGGGACTAACATCCACCATGGTTTTTCCCTAACAAGGTTTCCAAGGAAAAATATTGGTGTTCTCGTTTCGATGCGTTGAATGTTTATGGTTTTTATTGTTTATTCATCGATCCTAGGATTGACTTAAGAAAAGTTTGAAAAGGTTTAAATATTTTGTGACAATTGATTCACCCCCCCCTCTCAATTTTCTGTCCTTTTTTTTCCTACAAGGAAGACCTTATAAAATATTTTTGGGGCATTGGAGTGAAGTTTTGAATCTTGGAGCTAGAATACCCTATTGTTGCCTTATTAAATAAGCCTAAATATAGTTCAAGCATAGTAGCAATTTTTTGACCTTTATGTTTCAAGAAAACCCCACCTAAAAATTAGAAATATTTTCAAATTCCTTAATGGGTATCTAAATCTGCAAATAGTTTATGGGTATGAGGTCTGGTTTGAAAATTATGTGGGAAAAACCTAGTTTCAAGTGCTATTAGGAGAATAGGAGGGTTTCAAAGAAAATCACCAAGTTAAGGCTCTTGAATTGCAAAGTTGGTTTATTTGAGATTGTGTTGATACCATCCACCCTAATTTTCATCAAATTGGTATTAGAGCATAGGTTTGTCTGTAAAAGGGAAAGTGTGAAGCAAAAGAGAGCAAGATGCCTCTAAAAGGTAACACTATGGCTAGGGAAATGAATGAGATGAAAGACTACGAGAGATTAGAAGGTTGAAGGAACTCCAGGATATGGTGGTAGCAAGGTTTGAGGTTGTTGAAACTAGTCAGAGAAGAGGTATGGTTCTAGGTGATGAAAGTGATCCTGAAGAAGAAGGGGAAGAGGAGAATGAAGAAGAAGAGAAAGATGAATTGGATCTTGATGAGCAGATGATGGCCAAGCTACTAAGAGTAGTCAAACAAAATAAAAACAAGGTAAAGATGGATGTAGCTATGTATGGAGGTAATTTGAATGAGGAAGAGCTTTTATATTGGATTGCAACACTTGACAATTACTTTGAGTGTGAAGATGTACCTGAGCAAAAGGTAAAGATTGCAAAAACAAAATTGAAGGGTCATGCCATATTATGACAGGATTATGAGCAGACTAAAAGGAGGAAGAAAGGTAAGTCAAAAATTGTTTCTTGGGAAAAAATGGTGGCTAAGCTTAAGGGTAAGTTCTTACTGGTTGATTATGTAATTCAAATGTACAAGAAAATTCAAGGTCTAAAAAAAACATATATGGATGTTAAAGCTTACACTGATGAGTTCTATAAGCTAAGTATAAGAGTAGGTAACATGGAGGATGATGTGGAGAAGGTAGCTAAATATCTTAGTGGATTAAGATTCAACATTCAAGATGAGCTAACTTTGGAAAATCCAAGAATGGTTGAGGAATGTTATCAAATGGAAATTAAGGCTAAAGAAAAGTTAAAGAGAAGGCCAAGCAAGTCAAACATGGGCAAAGGAAAAAATTCCAGAGGAAGAAAGACATTTTCTATTCCAAGGTAGTCACATGAGAGCCAAGAAAATACAATCAAAGTCCAAGAGCAAGTTACTGATCAGAGAGATGGATTTAGAGGAGGTAGATCAAGCTTTAGAGGTAGATTTGGAGGTCAAGGAAGAGGATCAAATGAATTCATAAGAAGGTGCTACCAATGCAACAAGTTTGGACATCAAGCATGGGAATGTAATGAAGTTCAAGCCTCTACTTCATATGAAGGAGAAAAAAGAGCTCAATTGGTGCAAGAAGATGACAATGAGAGTGTAAACTCTCCATCACAACGTGTTGCTCTAGAAGTGGGTGAATTACTCATGGTAAGGAGAACTCTCATCAAGGCATCAGTAGAAAAGGAGCAACTACAAAAGAAAAATCTCTTCAAGACAACTTGTAAGTGCTTGGGAAAGGTATCTAAAGTTGTAATTGATTCAAGAAGCACAAATAATATGGTTTCAGTTGAATGAGGGTCAATATGTTTTGGTAAATGAAAAAAAATGGGTGGAGTTCAATATAGGAGGGTATAAGGACAAAATTTTATGTGACATACTACCCATGGATGTATGCCATTTGCTACTAGGGAGGCCTTGGAAATTTGATAGGCATGTAATGTATGATGGAAGGAGAAATACTTATTAGATAGAAAAGGATGAGGTATCCTATACTTTAACACCATTGAAAGAGAAGAGGAAAGGAAAAACTAAGGGAGCTAATGTGATGATAGTAGGTAGGAAGGAGTTCATAGAAGTAGAAGAAGTGAAGCAGATAAATCTTGTAGCCAATCCTAAACCTGAAGATATTATAACAACAAACATGAAGAATGCTTTGATTTTGGAGGGAAATGGTATTGAGTTAATGTTAATATTTGTTGTGTTGAAGTTCAAGGAGAATTGATTTTGGAGGTTCAATATTGGGTTAAGAAGTATGTTGCAATGATGAGGATAGGAGGGGTGTTCCATTTTTTGTTTATGCCAGAGGATAATATATCTGATCAAGCAGCAACTATACGGACACAACAACCAATGGATGAGATGGGAAGCAAATGTGAAGAGATCAAAGGTAAATTGCAAAGAAATATGGACAAGTTCAAGCATACATCTAGAGTGCAGAAGAAAGAGGTTCATTACAAGGATGTAGGAGGTATAGTAGTAGGTAATGATGTAGATTCTACAACATTCTCAAGTGAAGAATAGGTCCAAGATCATCTATCAAGTAAGCCTATGAAGCTGAAGCATATTCTTGGTGCCAAAGAATTCAAAAAAATGAAGGAAAATGCCTATTTCTAGTATTTGATTCATTGGAAAGGTTTTCCAAATGGATTTGTCACTTGGAGGTTAGAGAATGATGTGATCAAGCATGAATTTTTGTTGTAGCACTGTCCTCAAGGGGACTTGAGTCAATTTTTCTTGGGGAGTATGGTGCAAGACACCTAGTTTTCATGATGTAAAAGGGGGTTAGATGTTAGGTTTTGTGTGATTGAATCATTTTTATTTGTAATAAGGTCTATTTACACCATGTTGTCATTTTTTAAGTTGATTTGAGTCATGTGGGGTCAGTTTTGGGTTAAGTTGTAAAATTTTGCAAAAGTTGCTCAAGCAACTTTACACTTTTGAGTTTTTGGGGAAGTTGAATAGTTGGGAGCTAGAAAAAAATTGGAAAATGGTTGGTTTTGATTTGTAATGTTTAAATACACTTTGGATTGGTCGAGGGAAGGTTCTAGCAATTGTTTTGGAGATTGATCCATAATAAAACTTTTTTTTCTATGTTTTCTTCATTAATTTTTCTACTACAAGAGATAATATGGCCTTGTATAGCCCGTAAGTGATCATATATGCATTGTGATTGATGAAGCGGTTAATCTTCTATCATTTGAATTTTATTTCATTATTTTTCATTCAGATTTGAGCATTTCAAAGCAATTTTGCTAAGACTAGTTTGAAACCCTTGTTTAACTGCTTTGAAGGTAGAAAAAATGGAAAACCCACCATTCCACTGATGAGAACTCATGAAGCTTGGTGGAATGGGTGGGGTTAGGGTTTTTTAGGTATCTACAAACTTGTAGGATTAGGGGATGGGGATTTGTGCAAATATGTTGATGCCCTAGGTTAAAAACCTTATATTTTGGGCCAAAGAAGTTGCTTAGGACTTAGGGTTTATAGAAAATACCATGGGAATTGATTTGTAGTGGTTGGAAATTATTAGGAAGACCTTATAAAACATTTCTAGGGAATTAGAGTGAATTTTTGAATTTTGTAGATAGAATTCCCTATTGTTGTCTTGTTAAATAAGCTTAAATAAACCTAGTTTCAAGCGTAGTAGCAATTTTTTGACCTTTATGTTTCAAAACAACCCCACCTAAAAATTATATATGTTTTCAAATGCCTTAATGGGTATCTAAATCTGAAATTATTTTCTAATTATGACCTATATTTTGATAATTATGTGGGAAAAACCTAGTTTCAAGTGCTACAAGGAGAATAGGAGGTTTTGAGATAAAATCACCAAGTTAAGGCTCTTGAGTTTCAAAGTTGGTTTATTTGAGATTGTGTTGATACCATCTACCCTTCTCTACATAAAAAATGGAATTTGGATAATGGATGGGTTGGTGGAAAATATGTGGATGAGTGGATGGGAATGTTGGCTAGATCAACATTGGCATACACCTTGAAGGGTGGTGGAATTGTGGAAGTGAAGTGGATTTTGAATTTGGAGATTTAGATGGAGGAGTGGATGTAGATTTTGGGATATAAGGACATAAAATGGAGGGAGGTCATGAAGGATTATTAGATGGGGTGGATAACTTAGGATTGGATGAAGCTTTTGGATGAACAAGTTTGGATGCCAATTTTGGTTTTTCTTTTGGATGCATTGATTCTATGAGTATTTTTGGAATCTACTTGGCTTTTGATATTTTCTTGGTAGGCCTTTATGGCATTTTGGATTTATATTTTTTTATTTTGGATCATATTTTTCTTTTTTCTTGCATGTCTTTTTGATTGGACATATTGATCCTTAATGTTTTGTATATTTTTAGCTTTATGCATTTGATATTTGGCATCCAAATTGCTTCTAAGAGCAATGAGATTGGTGGATGGATATGAATGGTTTGGATGTATTATGGATGGTTTGGTGTAATTAGTATGTTGGAGAAGGTTCAATGGTGTGTACCTTTGTTGATATTGATTAGGGATATGAGATGATGGATAGAAAGGATAATGGGATTTCTGAATAGCAATGCTAGGTGGTGGAATATAAGGACCCAAGATGGATGGAAGGGATTAAGGAATTTTTTTTGGGACATAGGGACCCAAAATATATGGAAGGGATGAGGGATTAGGATTTGGAACATAAGGTCCCAAAATAGATTTGGAGGATGGGGAACATGGATATTTTGATTTAGATGGATGTATTTTGGATTTTGGATGGGTGGAAGGAGTGCCAATGTCTTGATATTGGTATCCAAGGCCATGATATTTTGGATTTTCTTTGATATTAATGGGTTCTAAGATACCTTTCTCATGAAGGCCTAACCCTTTTCCTTGATAATTCATAGTTTGACAAATCTTTTTTCTAATGGGATACTTTTTATTTTGGAAGAAAGATGTGAGTCCATTTTGAGGGGGATATGATATGGAAGGAATGATAGGTTCTTGGAGTAAACCAGCTTGGATGAAGGTGGAGGAACCCATTTAATAAGTATTGGGTTAATGGGTGGCTTGGATAAGGATGATGAGATCTTGTGGTAGATTAGGATCATGACATGAAGATGAAGGAATGATTTGATCGTGACTTGGGGTAGGATCATGGGATAAGGTGGATGGTATAGTGTGCTCTTGGTTATGAGATGGAGGGGGATCATGACATGAAGTGGGAGGGGTGTTTTGATCATGAGAAGGGAGAGGATCATTAGATGGGGTGAAATGTGTACTTTGATCTTGATTTAGAGAGGGGATCGTGAGAGGGGTATGAGAGTATATCTTTCTCTTAATATGGAAAGAGGTCATTGGATGGGATGGAAGGGATATTTTTTTCTTTATTGAAAATGGGATCATGTGATGGAAGAGGATCCTATGATGGAGAAGGGGTTCCTTGATCTCTATATGGAGGGGAATCTATGTTAGCATGCTTTGGATTAGGAGAGGATTATGGTTCATTTGATGTGGATGGTGTGATGGGGGAGGAAGGTTGGATAACTTAGATAGGTGGAGTGATAGGAGATTCATTAGATTTAAGGGATTGGAGTTTATATTGATATGGGGATGATGAAGGTGGATTCATGACATGGGAATATTGCACCACTTTATTTTTGAATGGGGTTTTAGTTTGTTTTGAAAATATTCCTTGGAGGAAATTGTTATGAGATATATGGGGTGAACTTTATTGGTAAGACTAGAGTGATGTGGATTGTAAGGATGTGGGAGATGAACAAGTGAAATAATAAGTGTAAGCTTCCATGGATTGGTAAATTGAGGATGAGGATGAGGAGCTTGAAAAGGATTTATAGATGGGTATTTGGTTGTCAATGGGGTTGGAGGGTAATTTTTGCTAGAGGCTTGACTTCCCTTATCAAAGGAGGGGGAATAATAAGAAAGAGGAGATGGATTGAAATTGGATGAAGGTGGGGAGGATGAAAGTTTAGAACCAGTGTCAAGGAGATATATAAGCATGACATCCATATCATTATTGAAGTAGTGAGTTAGGATAAAATAAATGGTGGTGGATAGAGATGATGTGGATGGTAAGGGTGTGGGTGGGATTTGAGGAGAACATAGGATTGGTAATTGGTGGAAGCTTGAAGAATTTTGTCTAATGATAATGGATTCAAGGTGATCCACAATAATCTCACTGTCACCATAGTGATCATATTTAGGTTGGTCAACAAGGTTATTCTCATCATCATAAATATGATTGTGTTTGGTTGGAATGGATGAAGGTGGATTAGAATAGATTAGGTTGGATGAAGGATAGATTATATGGTTAGACATGGAGGAGGATTGATTGGGAGAGGAAAGTGTAGGATTGATTTTGAATGAGGGTGGAGGTTATGATGATGAGCTAGGAATAGATGGTGGATTAGAAGAATAAGATATGAGGATGAATATGGAGGATGGGATTAAACTTGGGATCAAATTTCAAGACCTTAAAATGATTTGATTTAAATAACTTTGATTCTCTATACTTAAGACTGTCTAATGTTCTTAAGAAAGAGTTGATTGGATTTGATTCCTACTTAAGATAGTCAAAGTTCTTAAGTAGGAATTGATTAGATTTGATAACTATACTTAAGATAGACTAATGTTCTTAAGCAAGTTTAGATTAAAGATGAAACAAAATTAAGGTATTTATTTTTTATTGGGATATTGGATTTGAAATGGATGATAGTTGATTAAGGATAGGATCCTTTTATGAAAGCTTTGGATGATAATGAAAAGGTATGGGGTATGAAGGAGATTAAGTTCTTAACCAAATTTTGATGTTTGAATGATGATTTTTTATTAATAATTAGGGATTGGATGTATCATTGAGATAGGTAGATGGATAATGAATTATTGGATTTTTTATGAGGGATAGATGAATTAGATTAGGTTTTGGTTAAAATGGGATTAGGTTGACAAGGGTATTGGATGAATATTAAGATGAAGGATGTAGATTAAGGATGATAATGAAGGATGGAGGTTATGGATAATAATGGATAGGGGATAATTAGGACAAATATGAATGGTGAAAGTGGATTAAGAAAGGAGGATTTTGATGTGTATTTTAGAAGATGATTAGGATAATGATTAAGACCTCAATTATATTAAATTAATTAATTAAGCCTAGGGTTCTAAATGATGGATTAGTGATGGATTGAATATAGATTCAGAAATCATGAGGACAAGATGGATGATTAGCATGAATGGGGCAGGTTAGGATGAAAATGGATGATTAGAATTATTAGGGATGATAGTTAGGATGATTATGGACAATAAAAATGGATTTTATATAATTGGGATGAATGGAGAAGATTAGGATGAAATTGGATGATTAGGATGGGAAGAGATGGTTATGATGAGTTGAAAAGTGATTAGAATGATAATGGAGGATTAGGATGGGATGATTAGGATAAGTTGATTAAAATGAAAAGGGAGGATTAGGATGGAAAAGGTGGTATGATTAGGATGTAGAAGGATGGTTAGGATAGGATGAATCAGTTGGGATGAGGTGAAGCTTTTTCTTGCTTGAATAGGAGATAAAATTAAAAGCACACAAACAAACAATGTGGCTAGGAGGAAAAGGGGAGATAGGAGTTCACTGGTTTAGCACAAGAAGACACACAAAGAACTTGCACAAGACTGAAATTATTCAAGTGGGATTATAACTTAGAGTAGGCTCACCACCTCGGGGGGTTAATACTCCTTGATCCTCAAGTGGAACACCCTTTCTAGTGAAGGCATATAACTAGAGATCTGATGACACAAGGTTAATATTACCACAAGCACACCTTCTCTCTCTTTGAGAACTATCTTAGTTCACCCAAATATTGCTATCTCAACCTAAGGGATTACATAAACTGAGTAAATTTAGGGTAAAATCCACATCCCTTGAACCACACTAAAATACAGTCAAAATTTCTTAATCTAGGATACACAAGGCTGCTAGGGAGTCCTCCAAATACCTCAAGGGTATGTGAGGCTGAAGTATGTTAATGAAAGGGAATAATTCCAAATAGTCAGTAGGAGAGGGTAACCCACTCTCCACCCTCACTTCTCCAAGGTATAAAGTTCTTGGAGGCTTAGCCCAAATTGACAAGATTCCACTTCCAAGAGAGGTTTCTTTCAATTCACCTCCTACTCTTTATACTCCCCTAGAACACATGAGTCAAGGTCATCCCTTAGGATGATGAAATCCCTAGGCAAGCCTCCTAAAAGGAATGGTCCAAGTTTTTTTGTTCATCTAAGATCACACAAAGTGCAAGGGGAGAGCATACACATGTTCGGTTCCTTGGGATAACAACAAAAATAAAAGAAAGGAGTAAGTGATGTTTTTATCCTCAAGATCACACTAGGTGTGAGAGGAGAGCATACACACCAATCACTCAAAGACACATCAAACAAATGTTCATTAACCTTAAGAAATGAAATGTGCCTAGATTAGTGGAAAAAAAGAGTCTTGGACAAATGAATCTTCAAGAAATGTGTTAGTAGTTTGATAATTTTTCCTTTGATAAGAGATTTCAAGCTTCACCATAAAGGAGTTAGATGATAAAATGATCACATGAAATGAATTTTAGCATGAAGATAACCATAGAAGTTCTGAAACCCTTTTTGCAATGAGGGGTTGGCACACTTAGCCCAATGATAAGGGGTTCCCAAAGATACAATTTGATTGTTTTTGTCTTAAAAATGCATTAAACCCCCATAAGATGCATTAGTGACTCAAAAATAGAGGTTAGATGAAGAAAATGGCTAAGAAAACCCTTAAAAATGAAATTTGAAACACAATTATAGCTTCATAGAAAAATTTACACTTTTGCTAAAACAGAGGTGCCACTCTTTTTGATAGAGGTGCAACTTTATAGTCATGCCCAAAAAATAGCTTCTAGGGGTCAATAGATGATGTTTTTCAGCAACCCAATTTAGGAAATAGCTTGATCATGTAGGTAATGACTTAGAAATGAAGGTTGGATGCAAAAAACACCTAAAAAACCCTAAAATATGCACCGAAAAACATAGGCATACCTTTGTGCATAGAGCTGCACTTCTACTAAAACAGAGGCACAACTTTATAGAAGGGAGCAAAAAAAAACCTACAAAGGTCAAAAAATGATGTTTTCAATTAATCCAACTAAGGAAAGAGGTAGATGAACCTACAATAGACTTGAAAATAGAAAGATATTACCAAAATATGTTGGATAATATAGTTATAATATTTTAAAATAAACAAACCTTAGATGATCTAAAAAAGTTGCAATAAACCCTAAGATTAAAAAACCCTAAAAGTTCTAGTTTTAAGCATGAAAATGATGATTCCTCCTATAAAATAGAGTTTTATAATGTTGAAACCCTACAAAACATGACTTGAGAAGTCAAAGAAACCCTAAATATAGGGAAAAAATGATTAAAACTATCAGAAAAACACAAGCACACTTCTAGGTTGCAAGGGCACCACAAAATAGGTGTAACTTTGTGAGGCAATTATAGAGGCACAAATTTATGCACAAAGTTGTGATTTTTCTAAAAGAGAGGTGCCTTCCTATGTAACAGAGGCACAACTTCACACCTGTAGCCCAAAAATGACACCTACTTCACCAAAAATCTCAAAAACTTGATGAAATGTTAGAAAAGGGGTGGGATAACCCACGGGCATGCCAAAATGAAGAAGGAAGAAAATATTTATGAAGGAAAATAGAAGAAATGCATAAAGAAAATACATAAATAATATTAAACCTTCATTGACCTCCTCCTCATGGATTGAGCTCACAAGATGCACCCATGTCTTGTAGATTTGCTCAAGTGTTGATTGTGGATGTGGTGGAGCACCCAAGGCCTTCAAGGAGTTGTTCAAGAGCCAGGAGTTTGCAAGGGTTAGGAGGACCTATCCATTATATCAAAACATCAACTATGACCTTTTGAAGCCTATAATGGCATTTGGAGAGGATAAATGCAATGAGAGAGTCAACTGTCCTAAGGGTCCTGATAAGGATCCTAGGACCAAAATGCAATATAAAGGGAAAATCATGTTCTAGGGGTTTGATTAGTAATATAATGCTTTAATTAGGTCAAATAAGGTTGGACATTGAAGATCCAATGGTTTTTAGATAATAGAATTTAATAAATTTCAAGATTGTAATTTCAAATTTTTGAATTTCACTTTAGGCGGGAAAAGGAGTTTTAGGTGTTTTAGAGGTAATTATGCATTGTAATCAATTCCAATCAGTTGGATCAGTTGGGGGATGGTTCTATAACCCAAAAATGGTCATTTTTACGGAGGTTGGGCATTTGGAGAAGTGACTGTACGGACTGCTACAGGAAATAGTGAAAAAAACACAGTTTTCTTGCATTTTCTTGAGTCTTTTTGATGATCTATTGATTCCTTTTGAATTTATAATCAATTGGATGGTTTAAGAACCTGTATTTACTTTCAATTAACCTCTTGAATGATCTGATAGATGTTAGGAATCAGTTTTTGTAACATATTGCTGACTGTCCTCAAGAATAACACAGAATTTTCACTAGTTTTGGTGGTTTTCATGGATGATTGATCCATTTCAAGGTAGAATGCTGCTGTGACCTATGAAATGGATCATTCCTAACATGTAACATACATATTTAACAAACTAATGTGCAGGGAAGAAGAATATTGAGGTGTACACCAAGATTTCACAATGCAAAGTGCTTGAAGTTGGAGGCTAGGGTATAGCAGCAGAAGATCTGCCTTAATGAGGGGCATGTTTTTGAGTTGGGATAGACTAAATATGTTTTCCTAATGGTGTAGAGTCAATGAGAAAGTTCTGGAAGTGATTGGAAGGTTAGTTTTCAAGAAGCCCTAGTTTTTGAGGCAAGTTAAGGAGGGTTTTGTGTTTGAGCATGTTAGAGGTGTCATAGAGGCCTAAAAACTTGGAATCCTTGGTTTTGAGTCATTTTAAGGGACTGTTGAAAGTTTCATGGTCAGGGGTTGAGTTTAAAGAGGGGTTGCTTTGAAAAAGAGGGCTAATTAGGCCTAAATTGGAGGAAACAACAGATTTTTGATTGGTGTGCTCCAAAACAAGTGCCATCAAGAATCTAGTATGTTATGTATCATCACAAACCACATCTAGTTCAATCATTATTTTGGAGGTTCCTTTGGAAAGTTTGAGTGCAAAGTCAAAAATCCTTCGCTAGAGGCCTAGTTGGGCTAGTAGCCTAGTTAAGGTGAAAAATTGGTTTTGTGTCTAAGTCAAAGGGTTGGGCTTTGAAATCATTCAAAACAAGTTTTTTTGGGTCTCTTAAGAGTGTTCCTAGGGTTTGGGTCCATAAGGAAGGCAAATAAGTCATTTGGTGCATTATTGAGGTTTGTCTCCATCAGAGTGCCTGGAAGAGTGGTTGAGATTGTGTCTTGCAAACCTTGAGAACTTTGTGTTTCTTTCAAAGTCCCTGACCCTCTGCATCAGAGTGGTATCAGAGCAGTGAGTAGGTCCTTTAGGGATTGGAGAAACAACAATGGCACCAAAAAACCAATTGGCAAGAGAGTTGGAAGAGTTGAAGGAAATCTTGGAAAGGGAGAGAAGAGAAAGAAGGGAACAAGAAGCAGCAAGAGCAAGAGAAGAAAGGAAATGGAGAAGGGAGAGAGAGACCATGCAAGCAAGGATAAATAACCTTGAGAGGAGTAGGAGGAGAGAAGACCAAGAAGACCAAGAAGACAATGATGAAGATGAAGAGCATGTGAGGGTAAATCAAGAACAACAAGCAGATGAGACAGAGGACCCTAAGGAAAGGAGGTTACTGAGATTGTTGAAGGCAGTACAAGGTCATGGAGGAAAGAGTCACATAGATTTTCCTATCTATCAAGGGAAGATGGATAGTGAAGAGGTGTTAGGATGGCTTGATGCCTTAGAAAACTATTTTGAGTTTGAAGAGATGGATGAAGAGAGGAAGGTTAAGTTTGCCAAAACCAAGTTGAGGGGCACAACATTGACATGGTGGACTAGTTTTTAGAATGATAGGATGGCTAGAGGATTGGAAAAAGTCTCTACATGGGCTAGGATGAAGAGTTTGGTCAAAGAGCAGTTCCTACCATCTAATTATACCATTCATGTGAAAAGGATGAGGCAAAATTTAAAGCAAAAGGACTTGGATGTTATGTCCTATATTGAGCAATTTCACAAGCTTAGTATCGAGGAGGTTATGAAGAAGAGGATGAGAAAATAGCTAGGTATATCAATGGCTTGAGGTACAATCTACAAGATGAGATTGGTTTGCAATTGCCAAGGACATTAGGAGAATGTTTTCAATTGGCCATTAGAGCAGAAGAAAAGGTGAAGAGGAAGCAAGAAAGATCAAGCAATGGTGGAAGAGGAGGTAGTTCAAATAGGGGCAGAGGTAATAGAGAACAAGGACAAGGCAGCAATGACAAGAGCAACAATGACAAAGGCAAAGAGGTATTTTCTAATCAAAGAGGTGGATACACTCCTAGAGGAGGAGGCAGATTTGGACAAGGTAGAGGACCATTCACAGGTAGGTGTTTCAATTGCAATGAACCAGGGCATCCTTCCTTCAAGTTTCCTAAATGGGAACAAGCTGATAAGGGCAGAGATAGGAGAGCTAACTTGGTACAAGAAGAAGAAGACAAGAAGGAGGAACCAAAAACATTCATGGCAGACCCTGTGACTGATGGTGAGTTTCTTATGATCAAGCAAGGAGAAAGACTTCATCAAGAGCCAAAGGTAACTATTTTAAAACTAATTGTCTCAGTCATGGTAAGATCTGCAGATTGCTCATAGATTCAAGGTCACATAGCAATTTAGTTTCACTTGATATGATAACCAAGTTGGGGATTGAAACATTTGATCATCCTACTCCCTACAAGGCCACTTGGGTAACTCAAGGACAACATGTAGAGATTTGTAAGAGGGCTTATGTAGATTTCTCAATTGGATCATATCATGATAGGGTACTTTGTGATGTCATTCCAATGACTTGTGGTCATATCATCTTGGGAAGACCATGGCAGTATGCTAGAAGGACATTGCATGATGGATTTCTTAACACATATTTGGTTCACAAAGGAGATGTTAGATACAAATTAGTGCCTTTGCCTTTGGAGCAGTCTAATGATAATTTTGTGATTTGTTTTGAGAAGAGTTTGCAGGTGAAAAAGTAGGGTGAAACAGGGGAAGACATTGGTAGATTGAGAAAAGACAAGTTGCAGCAGGGTTGTGAAGGAGACAGTCCTAAAAATCAGAATTTGTGGGACTTGAATAGTCTTAAGGTAGGGAATATTGAATGCCCTATAGTTGAGGGTGATAGAGGTGATGTCATTTCACAAAGGAGATAGGGGAATGAAGGCAGAAACAAGGTACAAGGGCAGGTTGAGATCAAACAGCTAAGAGGGCAGTCTCATCAATGTTTTGATTATGTCAAGAATGCAGATTGGCAGAAGAGGAAGACAGTGACTTTGGGAGACTACATACCTTCTCATTGGAAGAGGAAAACATATGAGAGAAAGGGGTCTTTTGGTGGCAACACATGGGATACTTCTTGGGGCAAGAATTCTTTCTTTCTTGGGGAGAATGGTGCAGGAGCACCCAAGGCCTTCAAGGAGTTGTTCAAGAGCCAGGAGTTTGCAAGGGTTAGGAGGACCTATCCATTATATCAAAACATCAACTATGACCTTTTGAAGCCTATAATGGCATTTGGAGAGGATAAATGCAATGAGAGAGTCAACTGTCCTAAGGGTCCTGATAAGGATCCTAGGACCAAAATGCAATATAAAGGGAAAATCATGTTCTAGGGGTTTGATTAGTAATCTAATGCTTTAATTAGGTCAAATAAGGTTGGACATTGAAGATCCAATGGTTTTTAGATAATAGAATTTAATAAATTTCAAGATTGTAATTTCAAATTTTTGAATTTCACTTTAGGCGGGAAAAGGAGTTTTAGGTGTTTTAGAGGTAATTATGCATTGTAATCAATTCCAATCAGTTGGATCAGTTGGGGGATGGTTCTATAACCCAAAAATGGTCATTTTTATGGAGGTTGGGCATTTGGAGAAGTGACTGTACGGACTGCTACAGGAAATAGTGAAAAAACACAGTTTTCTTGCATTTTCTTGAGTCTTTTTGATGATCTATTGATTCCTTTTGAATTTCTAATCAATTGGATGGTTTAAGAACCTGTATTTACTTTCAATTAACCTCTTGAATGATCTGATAGACGTTAGGAATCAGTTTTTGTAACATATTGCTGACTGTCCTCAAGAATAACACAAATTTTCACTAGTTTTGGTGGTTTTCATGGATGATTGATCCATTTCAAGGTAGAATGCTGCTGTGACCTATGAAATGGATCATTCCTAACATGTAACATACATATTTAACAAACTAATGTGCAGGGAAGAAGAATATTGAGGTGTACACCAAGATTTCACAATGCAAAGTGCTTGAAGTTGGAGGCTAGGGTATAGCAGCAGAAGATCTGCCTTAATGAGGGGCATGTTTTTGAGTTGGGATAGACTAAATATGTTTTCCTAATGGTGTAGAGTCAATGAGAAAGTTCTGGAAGTGATTGGAAGGTTAGTTTTCAAGAAGCCCTACTTTTTGAGGCAAGTTAAGGAGGGTTTTGTGTTTGAGCATGTTAGAGGTGTCATAGAGGCCTAAAAACTTGGAATCCTTGGTTTTGAGTCATTTTAAGGGACTTTTGAAAGTTTCATGGTCAGGGGTTGAGTTTAAAGAGGGGTTGCTTTGAAAAAGAGGGCTAATTAGGCCTAAATTGGAGGAAACAACATATTTTTGATTGGTGTGCTCCAAAACAAGTGCCATCAAGAATCTAGTATGTTATGTATCATCACAAACCACATCTGGTTCAATCATTATTTTGGAGGTTCCTTTGGAAAGTTTGAGTGCAAAGTCAAAAATCCTTCGCTAGAGGCCTAGTTGGGCTAGTAGCCTAGTTAAGGTGAAAATTTGGTTTTGTGTCTAAGTCAAAGGGTTGGGCTTTGAAATCATTCAAAACAAGTTTTTTTGGGTCTCTTAAGAGTGTTCCTAGGGTTTGTGTCCATAAGGAAGGAAATAAGTCATTTGCGCATTATTGAGGTTTGTCTCCATCGAGTGGAAGAGTGGTTGAGATTGTGTCTTGCAAACCTTGAGAACTTTTCTTTCAAAGTCCCATACCCTCTGATCAAGATGTGGTTGCTCAATATTTTAGCAGCATAATATTAGCATGAGAGAATTTGATGAAAATGGGATGGGAGACCTATCATTTATATAATATCCATAAGAGAAATCAAGGGTCAAGATTTCTTTTTTGGTGAATGGCTAGGACTGATTGGGAAGTAGGGTTTGGATCAAGGTTGAGTGAAGGCTTAGCCTTGTGACAAGTGTCACAAAAGGGAGGAGGTGTGATGGGGAGGTGTTCTCACACATGTGTGAGCACACCTTGGGAAGAGAGTGTGTAAGAGGTAGGGTGGCTCATAGGGTGGCTTGTGTAAGAGATATTAGGGCTAGGTGAGATCTCAAACATGTGTGAGAAGAGGGTAGAGGAATAGGGTAGGATAGGCTAGGAAACTTGTCACTTGGTGACAAATTTTGGGGAGTTAGAAAATTGAATTAAAAGTTAGATTGGATGAGTGGTAATGACAATTGGAGCATGAGATTAATTAATCAAGGATTAATTAATTTAATAGAAAGTGAATTGATAGAAATAGGCCATAGGTTTATTTGACTTGAGAGTGAGATTAAATGTTGGAGGATGGGCTAATGTGGATTAGAAAATGGATAAAGTTAATTAATCAAATATTAATTAAATTAAAAAAAGGAGGTTTAGGGGATTTAAAGAGAATATGAATTATTGATAGTCAGATCTTCAATAGATTTACACTACGGGGATGGCGTTTAGCTCTGTTGAAATTCGAGCTAGGGTGCCGTGCCTAGCTGTCTTGTGGTCGTTGGGGGTACATGCGCTTTTAAAGATTGTTGCTATTTGTTGGGTATACCCTCCTTCTTTGCTGGCTCTTGCTGAATTGTCGCGGAGGAAGCTTTTTGAAAACTAGCATGCTTGGTTTTGGGCGAATCTCTCTCCTCTATCGTTGTGGCCAGAAATTTAAGAGTATTGAGTGCTTACTATTTGTTGGAGGCTCTATTTGTTGGTAGGTCTAAGTGGGGATGTGTTCTCTAGAGTGTGGTGTGGAGTGTAGCCAATGAGAAGCTTGGGGGTCTTGTGGCGTGCGGGGATTTCTCCTGCTGTTGTCTTCTTTGGTTGGCGCAAGTTTGGTAGGGTATGACTGGTGGGGGTGTGTGTGTAGGGTGGTCGGGTGTGGTGGTGTGGGGTTTCCCCACCCTGTGTCGGGCAGTGCTCTTGCATGCCTGTCTTGGGATCAATGTCTCTACATAGTGGTGAGACTTCTGGGGCTTCTCTTGAGATGGATTTTGGGGCAGCATTTGGTTCGAAGTCTCCAAACTATGGGTTGAAGACTTTTGATAATAATTTATTTGCTCCAGATTCAGGGTTTGTTGGTGCGAGGTCGTCCAATGGTGCGAGGCTCAAGAAGATTAACAGTTGTCTCGAGCGTTGCCAAGAGAGGCCTAAATTGGTGATCCTGTTTGAGATGATTGTTGAAGATGTTGAATATTATACGAACCACTCATTATTTTGCAAATTTTTGGGGATGAGGGTTTCACTTCAATTTTTGGAATCTTGGGCCCAAAGGACTTGGGCGCCAAAGGGAGAAATGGAGATCATATTATTGGCCAATAGTTACTTTATGGTAACCTTTAATTGCATGGCTGATCGCACTAGGGTGTTTGAGGGTGGTCCTTATTTCCATAACTAGGTGGGGTTGTTTATCAAACCATGGCATGTTGGCTTTATCCCCTCGGAGGAGCTGCCAAATCGTGTCTCGGTGTGGGTTCATTTGCCTCAGTTTCTGATGGAGTGTTGTCGGGAGGATGCTTTGCACCTGTTGGCTTCGCTACTTGGAAAAACTATTGGGTCTTCATTGCAAACCTTGGGTAAAAAGGTAATGACTTTTGCTCATATTTGTGTTGAAATTGATCTTAGTAAGCCTTTGCCCGATGCTGTGGATATGTGTGTGGGATCCTTCTCTTGGGTGCAACAATTAGATTATGAGACTCTTCCTTTTTGTTGTCATCTATGTCATGAATATGGTCATTTGCAACGTAGATGTCAAAGATATAAGTTTGTGGAGTCTCAGCCTGCACAACCTCCTCGCAACTCCCCTGCAGTTGATAAGGGGAAGGGCCTTGCCTCTAGTGAAGTGGTTGGTGTGGATGGTTTTGTTCAGGTTAAGGCTCATAACAAGAACCAGGGTTAGAAGAGGACCTTAAAGGAAAGACAGGATGATGATACTTTTAACAGGTTTGAGGTATTGGATGATCTCAGCCAGCAGGAAGTGAACCCGGGGTTGTTGAGTTTGGTTCAGGAGGTTGAGGGTTCAACTCCGGTGGACAATATCTTTGGTGTTTCATTGGTTCCTTCGGGTGGAGATAATTTGCACATGGATACAGATCTATAGTTAGTGGTCTCAAAGGTGTCGGTTCTTTCAGCCGAGGCACCAAAAGGTGGTGGGGATTCTTCCTCTCCTGGATGAATGATAAATCCGATTACGGCTAAGAGCAACAAGCCTTCTCCTTAGTTGGGCCTTTTACAAAGAGATCTTAAGAAGGGTGGGGTGGAGAAATATGCTAAACTTGGTAGAAAGAAGGATCTAGAAAAGATCAAGTTTATAGGAGAGACTTTGGTGGAGTCAGGGTCGGTAAAGACTCTGGATTCTCATTTTTTGAACCCCTTGAAATGATTGTTCTATCATGGAATGTAAGGGGCTTGAACAATGGCCCTCGACAAAAAGCGGTTCATGATTTGGTTAGGAAACATGGTCCTAATATTCTTTTTCTGCAAGAGACCAAGCTATCAGTGGAGACTATGTTTAGTTTGGCTCCTAAGTTGTGGAGGAACGGGGAGTGTTAGTGCATTGGTGCTCATGGGTCTTCTGGGGGCATAGCTTGTTTATGGAACCCACGAAAGCTTTGTCCTCTTTGGTGGTTGTCCTCTAAATCTGCTATATCTATGATTGCTTCTAGCTTTGAGACGAGGGAGATTTTTCTCCTTTCTAATATCTATGCTCCTATTGATCTCCGAGGTAAGCAGTCTCTATGGTCCCATATTTGGTTTGTCCACAGTTTGGCTCCTTTCCATCCTTGGATTCTAGCTGGAGATTTTAATGCTATCACTGAGTTGGCTAAAAAGTGTGGCGGTACTGCGAGGCTGGAGCCCTCTGCGTTGCTCCTGTGTGATAACATTGATGCTTTGAATTTAGTGGATATGAAGCCCAGAATGGTAAGTTTAATACTTGGGAACAATCGGTGGTTAGATAACGAGTATTGCCAAGAGATCGATCGCCTTGGTTTCCTCGCTATTGGATTTGGTGGTCAGTCTCTTTGAAATTCTTTGATTGGTGAGGATCCCACCATTGGCCTATCAAGATGGCTATTGAATCAAATCATGTGCCTCGTTCTCCTTCTTTTAGGTTTCAGCTCATGTGGTTACAAGACCAATCTTTGTATGATTATGTGGCTAACTGGTGGAGAAGTGGTAGACCTGCTTTCGGTACAGCAATGTACACCTTTGTCTTTATGTTCTTCCATAAATAAATAAATTCTTAAATTTATTTTAGTTATTCCTTGTCTACTATTCTTCCGATATTTAAATAAATAAATTTACTATTTAAATACGCCATTATTTCCTCATGTCCCCTATAATTAAATAAATCTCGGGATTTGTTTAATCACTATCCAATCTTGGTTTTTCTTGGCCTTTTTTGGTAAAGTTATTTTATTTAAAATTGTCCATTTTCTAATTTCATGTCACATGACCCCGCCACTTTTTGAATTAAATTAATTTTTAATTCAAAAAGTCAACTTTCCTTCTTAAATCAAATAATTCTAAAATAATTATTTGATTCTCTAGCTCTTTCTTTTTTCGTGCCCATATTTACTCTTGTCACATGCAACCCTATCCATTGATTTGAATTTCTAAAATCAAATCTTAGCCACTCATTTCAAATTTACCCTAATGCTGCCCTAACCCTGATTGTGGGTTGCCACATTCAATATCAGCCATTAATTTTAGGGCATCACTCAACTTTTAATCTAGGCCATTCACCTAAAATTGACTTTTCTATAAAAAGGCAATTTTGGTCTCATTTGCACATCTTGTCATCTCTTGACTTCATGCTTGAGTATTTTCGGAATACACTTGCAGCCATTTGTGAATCCTTCAATATTTGCTTAGGACATTGTCAGTCATAGGTTGCTCATCCTAAATCTGAGGGCAATTATCTACTTACAACAAATGGAGAAGGTGCAATGAAGGTGATTCATGGAGGTTGAAGACATTTGGTAATATTTTTCTTGTTTTCGTGTTATTTACTCCTTTATGCTCCATTGTTTGCTTTGGGTTATCTTATTTTATGCTCTAATCTGCTAACCTAAAAATTCCCCTAAGTTACAAATTTGAAATTAATTATGATTTAATTAGTTTTATAAATTAATTAGTTTGTTTTATGTTTTGCGGACACCTTTTTGAACTGGAAGTGAACTAGATGTATGGTGGGATTGCTTGACACAATTTCTAGAAACTACACTACTTTACATCATGCAAGACGAATAACTCAAGGTCAAACTAAAAAGTGCAGCTGTCAACCAAAGCCAATCAAAGTTAACTGAAGCCAAACTAAAACTAGAAACATAAAGTTTCTTTTATGAAAATTTACAAACATGAAGAAAGTTGTTGCTACATGTAGTCATTTTGAGGAGAAATTATGGAATTATTGGGCTATATATTATCAAATCAAGCTCATTTGAAAGGGTTAGAATTTAAGGAAAATCAGTTAGAATATTAGGAAAAGGAGTTGGACATTTTGTGTTGATTAGAATTTAGTAGTAGGCTAGATGATACATTTTTTTATTGCATTCTTAGCATAGTTGGGTGGATATGAAGATACCGGTTTCTGTACACTGGTGAATTTGCCAGAATTGTAAATGTTGTTTATCTGTCTCATCACAGTAGAAACAACCAGATTTAAACTTGCTTCATGTTTTACTCTGGAATGATATTTATTTGGTTAATTGTTTGATTTGAAGCTTTATCTTTTCTTTTGTTCAAATTGTGATTTGCAATCTGCTATTAATATTTGCACTATGAATTAATGTGTATTGATTACAAGTTGATTTATTCTACAGTTGAGTTTAGGAATTCCTTGGAGAGTAACAGGTATGTTTAACTGAATGAATCAACATTCTTTTCTCTCTTACGTCCTTGATCTATCTTTTTCCTTTTTTTACCCCTGATTAGAGTAGGTTTAGATAGGATTTTGATCTTGTAGCAACCAAAAATCTCAATAACCAGTAGGCTCTTTGAACATTACAGCCTCATTGACTACTCAATAAAACAACAACGTTGTGACCCAACATCTAGGACCTTCGAAGGTGATCGATTAAACAATCGTTTGTCTTTTTCAGGAGAGGTAAGGTGATTACATCTTGCTTGCATGTTGTATTGTCAATTTGGCCATCAACAAATTGGTGCTAGAAGGAGGGCCACTTGAGCAATTTTGGATTGTTGTGTATGGGAGTGGGTTAGATCTTGGAAAACCCAGCTCCGATGGATAGCCCTTTGTATATCCTCGGGATTATTCATGAAATTTCATATCACATACATAGCAGGCTTCCTTTATTTTTTGACAATGGACAAAAAGCTTCAAATCATGTTACAGTTAGTAGGGATTAATTAAATTTTCTTAGGGTTCAACATGAAGATATCACTTGTCAACTATTCATCAAAACACTTCAAGGTACAACACGATAATGGTACATTAGTCTTCCACCAAATTCTATTTGTTTGTGGATGGAGTTAAAAATCTTATTCTTACATCAATTTGATCCTTATGCACGTATGTGAAATCCATTACTCCAATTTGAAGCCATGAAAAGAGCACCATATGAATCAATTATGCAATTCAATCATAGATTCCTTCTTATGTTTAAGTGAGTTGAAGATTCAGATCTGGTTATTAATGATCGTGTGGTAAAAGAGCATTATTATTGGGGTTTGAATACTTTATTGGTAGCAAGAATTAAATGTTGTGGTGAAGTTATCACCATATGGGATGCATTTAGCAAAGCTCTCTTGCTGGCACAATCTGGACAAGACGTTAGAAACATGCATAATCAAAGTAAGAACTATAATGCTCTTGTACTCAAAAACTGCCACTCTTCTCATCTTTGCATTGGTTTACCCACAACGCCTACCCACATGAAAAGTCAGGCTTTGCAAAAGCCAACGGCAGAGGTAAGTATTCCACCTGCCAATGAAGTTGTGACTATATCATCTTTTTTTGGTTAGACTCCAACACATAATCCATTACATCATAATGAAGTTGTAAGTTAAAGACTTGATGAACAAATATATCATTTTGATGTTTTATTTGAAAATGAATGTGAAACAGATTTAAATTTGATGCATAATGGAAATATCAAGCTAGAATTTGATTTTGTTGGAAATGTTAGTACTAACGACGATATTGAAAGAGATGAGGTATTAACACAAGACTGTTGTCATGAAAAATCAGCAACTAAAGAATCTCCCTCCAATGCTTTGAATAATTTTTTTGAGCAAGATGCACAACAAGATGAGCGATGGACAAAGAAGTGTGGTTCATGTTGGTTGGATATCCCATGTTTGTAGAATCGATTAAAAAAGAAATTGGAAGAATTAGGAGATTTTAAGCTATTAGAACTTGTTAGGCCAAGTGGATGTAGGATACATCGGACAAATCAACATTCCCAGATGGATTGCCATGTTTTTCTGGGTAGGATGGAATTATATTTTAGACAACTGATTGTTGTTGAATAAATACTTATGGAAGATCCCTGGAGTACGTATCCACTTGATGAGGGAGATGAAACAGTTAGCACACATGAAAATGATAATGACTCCATCCAAAATGATGATAGTAACTGTGAGAACATGCTGAACTCTTCCCCATCATTTGATGACCTTGATCCTTGCATCGAGATGGATTCAAAAACTGATGAAGCTTCTCTACCTTGCAAAAATTCACTCAATGTGGAAAATGAGTTTATCAATGTGTTCATAGATTCTTTCATGATGGTGGATAAGGAAGAAACACCTTGTGATGAGTTAACACAGGAAAACGACTCTGCTGATTTGAATAATTAATAGATTGAACCAAAGAACAACATACTTTTGGATAAGATTGCAAATGAATCTCGTGGTGAAGGACATGAATTTGAATTCCAATTTGATTCTTCAAAGGAGGGATATCAAATGAATGTTCAAGTTATTCAAGAGCTTCCTAATTAGATCAAACTTACCCTTGTCAGAAAAATAAGTTGGATCTCAATGCTAATCAAGATACTGACATTGATGAAATTACTGTTTGGTTGTAGCAAGGAGTGAACCATGAGATTCAACTGGATGAAGCAGAAAAATGTCAAGTGGACTGCCAGATGACTGCCTCAGAAATTGAATTGCTTCAACATGCTGAAGGGAATTAAATGGGGCAACATCTTCTTGGTTTTGATTTTGTTTATTATAACGATTTGTTTGAAGAAAGTCCTTGCTTAGCATGCACTAATGAATTTTATCTTAACAGTGATGAACTTAATGTTGGCTTACATACTCTTGTTGATGATATGCAGGAATGAGAAGCAAAGAAATACTTTCATGGGTATGATTTTGTACACTTTAATGAATTTTTTGAAGAAGTTACTAAAATCGATGCTTCATCTTTGGAGGAGAGGGGTTCGCAGACTTCACAAGTAGATAATGGAGATGATTCGCTACTCAGTCCATCTGAGGAGATTGAAAGAATCTGGGACTTGACATCTGAGTGGAGTACATAAATGTTGGTACATCCATATTCGAGCTGCATAACAAACCTCACTTTAGGCGATCCATGTAAGATTCATCCTCTTGGTTCACATTGAGAGGTAAGATGCTCTAATTTCCTTTTAGAAGGGGAGAGTGTCATAATAGGTAAGGGATTTGTTAAACAAATTGATTTAAAAGTTGTGGAAGTTGACCATGTACTTGGTAAAGTCTATGTTGTTGAGAATGTGATTGAGGTTGATAATCCTGGTGAAATCAAGCATACTGGTTTGATGTTTGAAACCAATAATGATAAGGATATGCATGCAAATTTTAAATCTTGTTGTGACATCTTACATAATAATGATATACCACTAATGGATGCCCTTTAGTTGACATGCATGTACCAGAGCCAAATGGAGTGGTGTTCCATGAATTGAGACCTCGTGAGAAGGATGTTGTACAACATGATCCTACATCAACAACTGAAGGTCTTCTAAATCAGGTGGTATCTTTTCATTACCCTCTGTGTTTTAATGATTTTCAATTTGATTACGACGTTGGGGATAATAAAATGTGTTTGTGGGTAAATCATGACAAGGCTGAGGACCCACAACTGTTAATATTTCAAACTTTGTACCTTCAGAATGAATTTATTGCACATAAACTTTACATTTATGAGTATAAAGATAAGCTTGCTAGGTTCGAAACTATACCTAGCAAATTAAGACTTTTGCACATAATGAAAAATAAGTCAGGTGGATGTACAAATTTTCACAATTTTATGTTTGTAGAGCTCAGTTTTGGAGTCAGTTTAGGATTAGGATTGGTTAGTGTTAGTTTCTAGGTTAGATGGTTTTCTTTTTCTTTTGTTTTCTTTTTTCGATTTTGGTTTCTTTTCTTTCTTTTTTTCTATTTTTTTCTTTTTTTGTGTCCTCTTGTTTTTATTTTTGTTTTTGGGTTTGTTGTTTTCTCTATATTTTTGGTCTTCGGTTGTTTGTTTGTTGGTTTTTGTTCTCATATTTTGCTTTGGTTTTGCTAGTTCATCGTGTTTGTGTGTTCTTTCCTTCTGCTCCTCTATTTCCTTATTCA
>VDFB02093749.1:0-15591 GCA_007258455.2 Sequoia sempervirens | reverse complement strand
TTGATAAATAAATGCAAATAAATTCATAAACAAACAACAATGCTCCAAATAACTTCCAGATCAATAGTAGATGACTTTATTCTTGTTTTAGAACAACTACAGAGAGCTCTCAATCACAGATGAATAAATAAATGATATTCTTAAGAAGAACTTGTTTGCTATTGCAGCCGCTTGAAGGAATGAAAGGGAATAGTACGGCCAACTCCAGAACACAGATCTCCGAGCTCAGAATGATGAGAAAACTCCAGAAACCATAGGCGCCAACTTTGCCAGAGACAAAAGATAAAAAGAACAAGGCGAATCCCTCTGGAGATGAGGTACGGCTCTTGCTGGTACAGTACAGTACGGCCCAACAGCAAGATTAAATGTGGTACAGCCCTAGCCAGTGATTGACTTCTCCTGAGAAATAAAGATGCAAATCGAATCCCCTTGCCTGTGCGCCAAATATGAAGAAGACTGGAAGCTACAGTGATAGGCGTTTTGGTTGCCAGGAGAAAGACGCCTTCAACAGCAAAGTACGGCCTGTCAGCAGTATTTAATGCAGCCGTACTTTTTCTTGAAAATCGCGCCAAGTGCCAAACACTGAAATCTCAAAGTTCAATCCCTTCTGATGAATAATAGAACCCTGAATACTGTAAATAAACTCCACTATAAACACTGTATGACTTCTGGATGAAGCCACGCTGATGGACAAGCTTCAACTGGTATTTCACAGTCTCAGTATGCCAGATCTTGAAGAGGTATCGTTCTTCAAAATCAATCGTCTGCTGAAACCCTAGGTTTTGCAAACTCCAATGCTCAGAGCAAATAAGACAAATTGAATAATCAAGACATAAGAGTTCGATTTGTCTTGGCAGTCAAATATATAAGCCTCTTTCAAAAATTCGACCCAAGCTCTCTTTTAATAATCATTTAAACAAAATGATTAATTACGCCTTTCTCAACTTAGGAAAAATAAATAATAAATGGCGTCCCCCTTAATGAATAAATAATTATTCATTATAACAAATATTTCACTTTATTATAAAGTATTAAAAACACTTTATAATACTGTCATGTCCTTCATCTCTCAGACACGAGGATTAGCCTATCATACGACCCTCGTGGTGATATTTGGATAGAGGTCGTTAGACTTCTTTCGACTTAGGTTAACATTTCTTGTCGGTTAGCTTTCGTTCGGGCTCATTGGGAGACTTCTTTGCGAAGTTGCTATTTTTAGCAGTTCTTGGCGGTCAGTAGGACCCTACTGTACAGCGGTATTGTGGTTTAGCGTGTTGGAATCTCACTTGATTGTTAAATTAAACCAGAATGATTGGTTATCGGATGAATAACGAGAGAGATATTAATATTTAATTGTATTAATTAAATATTAATTATTTGAAGATTATAATATAAAGTTATAATATTAAATTATAACTTAAGTGATTTTGATTGAGGGGGGGGTCGCCATCATCAGAAGGGGCCAAATTGACAATTATATTTTATTATAAAAATTTGGCTGAGACTATTGAAATATGAAAAGAATTAAAAGTTTGAATTTTAATGATTCCCTATTTTTGTGGAAATCGCACTTTTCAAGTGTATAAGCCTTTTGCCTTGGGAATCGAGCCATTATGTGATTATTGTGAATTGAAAATTGATCAACTTGATCTGAGCAAGAAGCTTTAGGGTTTCAAGTTTGAATTCCTTGGGGAACGAGCCATCTCCATTGGAAGCAGTTCAGAGGGTGTGAAATAACACCTGATTTATTGCCAGCAGAGGTTTCTTCATCCAGAGGAAATCATTGATCTTCAGAGATATTTACATTTAGGGTTTTCAGAGTAGTTTTCATTCAGAAGACATTCATTCATATAAGCGCACATATTTCTTGGAGATCTGGAGAGTTCTAGAGAAGGCCGTACATTATTTATTGCTGCTGCACCTGGCCGTACTTTGCTGCAGGCCGTACTACCTTCCTTGAGCCGTACCTTTGTCTTGTGGAGAAAACGCCTACCATTCAGGTCAAATATCAACTTCATTGAAGGCGCCTAAGCATCTGAGTCCTATCCAGAGCACCTGACGAAGGAAGAAGGAACTAATCATTGCAGCCATACCAGATTTCTTCATCTACAGCTCGCTGCTTTTACCAGGTTTTCTCAATAAAAATTATTGTTTCCTTATTGCATGTTATCAGACATTTATTGTAATCATTCTGGAAGAGTAATAAATGATCTGGCATAAGTATTTGCATTGGATTCAGTAGATTTTCGGAGTTAGATAATTTTAAAGAATTTATTTCCAATTTATTGCAAAATCGCATTTTACCCTTATTGCTCAAAAACCCAAAAATATCAAAAATTGCAAAAACAAACAAAAACTCAGTCAGATTCAGAAACAGGGGAAACCAGGGGTTTCTACAAATACGCCATTAATTATTAATATTTAAATATATTAATAAAGTGACTTTAATATAAAGTCAAAATATTAATTATTCAATAATCATTAAATACTCCGTTATTTTCCATCTGATCACCAAACTGACAAACTGGGTCGACACTGAGCTAACCAGCTGAACCAGGTGCCCTGCCCAAAATAGCAGCTTCCGCCTGTCTAACTTTCTAAAAATAGCAAGTCTCTGAAAAGCCTCTCTGAAGGATTCTGCGAAGGCCCAACCTGAAACAACTGAAAGAAGGATGCTCCTGAACACCGGGTAACTGCCTCAAATGATCCTCTACACACATCTGTCAACCTACGAGGATCGAATTAATAGGCTAACCACATAACCAGCTGCACTGACTAGGATGGGGACATCACAATAAGGCTTCAAGGGTACCAAGATTCTGATCACTTTACTGAGGCATGAAGTGATCAGTTGTAATGTCCCTCATTTGAATTAAGCCAGGCCGAATGGAAAACAAAAGTGTTTTTGAACACTATTTAAATTAATAATAGGATAGTCGTTGATAGCTGGGCCGACCTCACTTGAGGCGCCAAATTTTCAATTTAAATTTTATTTTCTTTTTCTTGAGTCTGGATGACATGTTTTATGTTCGGCTTATTGATTAGTATTTATGTAAGCTCACTATCTGGTTTGGGGCATCATGAATTTGGACTTTGTCTAGCCTTCAGCGCTAAGGGAATGTAGTTCACTCTAGAAGGTTCATTCAGGTGGGCATAGCTGCACTTGAAGAAATTTGTGATTTGCTCTCATTCGCCATCATTGCTCCGCACTTCACACACAGGTATATATTGATTTTGCAAACTGGTACATCTCAATTCATCGGAGGCATACTACATTAGGGGATTGCAACTAGAGGATTCGATTATCATTGAGGAGGCAGCCCCAAGAGTAATTCGGCCGAGCCTCATGGCTCTGGCCTCATTCGCGTCTTCCTTCCCATTGCAAATACAGCTCTATCATTCCCCTGTCCGACCGATTGCAGACCAGTCACGTGAGATCTTCAAGAATGCCTTATATCAGGCAATTGGTGTTCCGTGTTGTTGGCGTCTGGATCTGAACTCCCGCAATTTACACATTCCATCCAGATCTTGGCAACGAAGATACACGAGGCATGAGGAAAAATGGGCTTGGAGCCACTGCAAGGGCAACAAGCCAAATCGTCAATCCTTTGCTCTAGCCCAAGCTAATCGATTCTGGAAAGGCCGTCATTTCATCAGGCCCAAAATTGTATGCTATTGAATCTTTCAGATTTGCAACATCCGACATTGCAATTTTCATTCTTGGATTCTAGTGTTGATGCGATTTGTGACTACTGTGATGTGAACATTTATTTACTAGTCCCCTGTTCCTGCATATGCTATATTTTCAAAATCTGAATATTGCATTGTGGAAGTTTTTTAGTTCTCTTTTCATATTGAATTTTGCCCTAGTTTGTCACATCAGCAAACTAATCTCTTCATCAGGATGCATCAACCAATAAGGCTGTTTCAGAGTAGTCACATAAAGCAAACATAGAGATGATAAAGCAAACATAGAGATAATAAAGAAAACATATGATGAACAAAGTATTAGTTTACAAACAAACACTAATCGCACCTGGAGGGATGCGTAGGAAGGAAAAGACACCGATTAAAGGATGTGACCTCCGACGTGCATCATATTTAGCCACCCACGGCCTAGAAGGAGAAGATATACATGAAGAAAAGAAAAAGACACCTACATACAGAGATTGACATCAGACAAAGTTAAGAAAGAAGGCACGACATACAAAATTAAGGAAGAACATGAGATACAGAGTTAAGAGAATAAAGAGAGAGGATAGACGCCCGATACAGAGTCAAAGAAAGTACACACCAGTTATACTACACAGAGAAGAAGACGCCCAATAGGAAGCAAAGAAAGAAGATACCTAGACACAGATCGACACCATACAGAGTCAAAGGGAAGAAGATACCCGATAGGCAGACACTGGACATTGCACTTGGTGCACACGAGTTATGTAATAATTGGCATTGATAGCCAATCTTCAATTGGTATCTCAGGCAACACAGGAAAGGGCGATAGAGGAACCAAGATTGATCTTTAGAAACTCTCCTGTTGCGTCATAGTGATTTGAAGATCAACTCAGTCAGTATCCAATTCCTTGTGTTTATTATCAGGTGACTACATTATTCTAAATCTCTAGATTTGGGTCTTCTAAGTAATTTGAACATCTTTCAGAAATTTGATTGATTAGTTTGGCTATTGATCTTCTCCATCGTGAGCAAGTTATTGATCTTCTCCATCGTGAGCAAGTTCATCACATAGTTTAGCAAGGCTCTTCATAGAATGTCATCAAAGAAAACTAGCACAATTTTTCCCAATTGGTTAATGAATACCCGATTCATACAAGACTAGAAAGTGGTAGGTGCATTTGTCAAACCAAAAGGCATGATCAAGAACTCATCGTGTGCATGATGACATTTGAAAATTGTTTTGTGTACATCCTCCTTTTTTACCCTTATCCAATGGTACCTTGATCAGAGATAAATCTTGGAGAAATAATTGCCCCATGAAACTCATCCTTCAACTCTAAATTTCCCCTTGAAGGTCATCCTTCAACTCATTGATCTTAGGAATGGGGCACCAATTCTTAATTGTCTTCTTGTTGAGATCCTTGCAATCAATGCACATTCTCATTGTACCATCCTTTTTCATAACCAAAACTATTGAAGAAGCAAAGGTTCTATAGCTTGGTCTAATGCCTTCTAAGATGATGATAAGGAGTTGTAATGATGGGACCAAAATCTATCTCTAGTTCCACTATGTGTTGAAATCCTTTATCAAGTGGAAATCTTGGAGATATGTTGCTCAACACTATGCTATGTTTATCCATGATAGATTGAATGTTAACATGATAGGATTTCTCATATGTGGATGACTTTTTTGTTATCACCAAACAATGTGTTGTCTAATCTATTTCTCCTCTTTGAAAAGCTCTCTCCATACTCTTTGTCAACACAAATCTTTTGGATCCATTTGTAATGCCTTACAATACCAATTTTTCTTTTAATGCAGTTAGTTTTGGGTGTGTAGTGGGTGTAATTCCTTGTAATCTGATAATTTTAAGTAAATTCCAAAAGGGAATGTAACCACTACACACCCAAAAGTATGTCGGTCTCTCTTAAGTTCACAACATAGATGTCATCACTCCCCTTGTGTCTACCTAGTGTGATGTCAAGTTGTTGTAACCTCTTAGTGCAAGGAATGGTGAAAGCATTTTCTACTATGACATTGACTCCTTCAAAGCCATTAGTTTCCAAACACTTTTTGACTACCAGTCCTTCATCTATAAAATTGTGGGTTGCTCCACTATCAATCAACATTGAAATTTTCAATCCCTTTCAAAACTCCATGAACATTGAAAGGATGATAACTAGGGGTGCCAAAAAGTGTGGCAAGGGTATCTCCTATATTTTAGTCCTCTTCCTTTCTTTCAAGTACTGGTTATTCCTCTTCAATTTCTAACTTAGGATCCTTCGATTCTGATTCCTTATTGAAAATCACCTTTTGTAATGTACTTGTCATTGACAAAGGCATCCATGACTAAGCTCCTATGGCTCTTTTCAAGAGTATAGCACAATTTCTTCCTCCTAAGCTAATTCTTGGATTCTTCTTCTTGTTCTTTGTGGAATATCCCTTTGATGAGGAACTCCTTTTTGGAATGGTTTCTTTTGCTGCTCCAAAGGTGGTGTCTTTGAGTAAAATTTGTTTTTGAATATGAAAGTTTATAATTTTGAAGCTCTCTTGATGGCTTCTTGTAAAGTTGGAGTATTGAAAACCTTTACCAAACCTTTGAAAGGTTTAGTTAATCTTTCCACAAATAAAACATGGAGTCTTCTCTTTGATACATCAAGAACTATTATTGGTAATCTTTGAAGTTTCGTAACATAGTTTTCCACTATTTCATATTGTTTAAGCTGATTCAACTCATTTTGAATCTTTCCTATCAAACCTTTTTGTCAAATTTTGGTTGAATTTTTCCAAATGTAGAAATAGAGTTATGTCCTTGGGTGATCATATAGCGATACCACCACTCGTGTGCTACTCCTTCCAAATGTAGAGTAGCGAACTTGACCGCCTCTTCTTCACCTATAGGATTAAATAAGAAGTGGGTGTCTAACTTCTATAACCAAGATCTAGCAGAAAATTTGTTGGATCCACCATATGTAGTTTTTGTAATCTTAACCAAACAAAGTTGTATGTTTTTGTGGGGCTGATCTTGCAAAAAATTTCTTCCTCTCCTTGATCCTTTCTTCATCTTTATATCATGGAGCTCTTAGAAAACTTATCACATCACGTATTTCCTTTCTTAGTTCATTGTATTCATCATGATAAGTTGTAAATTCATCTCTTATATGAAGATGGGGCTCTTCCTCTTTTGGATATTCCTCTGTAAAAATCTTGCCCAAAAGGTCATGGAAAGGGGGTTGATTGAAGTTCGGTTGTTAGTTGAAGAGTTTTCTTCTCCTTGGTTAGCCTTATTGTGATTCATATTCTGCAAATTTTGTAATTTTCCATGGACTCTCATTGTCTTTTGAATTTTCCTTGTCAATTCTCTTTGATCTTAACTAATGGTTTCACGCAAAGAATTCACTTCATTTATAGGTACTCTCCTTTTTCTATCCCCCATGGCTTCTATTTCTTCACCTTGATTTTATAACTCTCTCTATTCCCTCCAATAAAATTCAATTTCCCTTTTATTGGCTTGCATTAAAAGTTAGACCTAACCCTGTAGGCTAGCAAGATCAAAGCTCTAATACCATTGAAATGTCTATTTTCAATTTTGTGATCAAATATGCAAATTTTTCATGTTTCCAATGAATGCATAATAGGGCATAAACAAAGTATCTAATAGCAAGAATATAAATTAAATGATGTAACCCTCATGTTTGATTTTTCATTAATTATAATTGCTTGAAAACTGATTTGATATATTGAATTGAAAAATAATTTTCAGAATTTATGATGAAAAATGCCCATTCATAGGCTTCCATACTACTATACGAACTGTAGATCTAGAGAATGGTGGTTGATTGGATTGCTTTTAGATTGTATAGACTGCAATATGGATCAAATGATGGCAGCTGGGGGTAGACAACAAATGGCTAAGAATGGAAGCTGTATGACAACTAGAAGGTCACTGCAGGTGTAGAACCATGCTTGTATGACACGATAGACAGGTGCAGCAATGACAGAAAGGAGAGTGCAGCAGACATATGATCACAAAAAAAAAAATATCATCTCTGATTTTGTTGGTTTTTCCTCTGAATTTGACAATTTACCCTTGTAATTAGATTTGAAATGCAACCTCCAACAAAATACCTCTAAAACTCGGCAATTTTTTTTACAATTACATTTGAAACTTGTCAACAATTTCCAAAACAAATTAAATTCTCCAAATTTCTCCTTAGTTGCCCCAAATTTGGAATAAACTTGCACTATTCAACACTAATGTGATCCCCGGATGGAATCAACTCAATTGAATAATAGGGTTTTCATCCTCCAACTCCAATTGGAAACAAAGATGCTTTTCATCCTTAAAATTTCTGCACACCAAGGGTTTCATCTTTGGATGGGAATATGACAAGTGCTCAAATTTTGAAAAGAGTTTGATTTCAATGGGAAAGTGGATGATGCATCTGACCAATATGCTCTCATTTTGAATGTCTTTTTTCCTCCTAAAACTCCATTCAAAGTATTTAAAAAAAAAAAATTTAAATAAAATAAAGATATTTAACTTGCTCTTTCAAAATATAAAGTGATTAAGCTTGTTAGGTCCTAAAACCGTAGGTCCACAATCCTAGAGATTTTTTTCGCCTTCAACATTAGGGTTTGTCATCAAGGAGGTAAAGATAGGCTCATCTATAGATTTAGGAAGTTTAAAGGCTAACTAGGAGATTGGGTAAACTCTTTTGCTCTTTGGGCTTAGCTTAAGCCTAGGAGGGTGTTTTTATAGGTCACTATAACAGTTTAACATATCAGTTCATGATGACTAATGAGTGAGTTACAAACTACACCTAGTTGTGCCTTTAATCCCTAAAATCTGTCACTAAGTTAAGATAGCACTAGTTGAATCAGTTCTATTATAGGTGATTCTATACCTTGCATTATATGTTGTAAGATCACAACAATTTATAGTTCATAAAATCTAATTTCTATTCAATGCATATTACATACATCGAGGTATACTATGTTGTTCATGATCATCTAAACATATGATAGTGTTAGAATATTGTCATTGATGTCAAAGGCATATGGATGATTGGCAAGGTAGTTTTCATTGATGTTAAAGCGATAGACAAGATTGTTGGATTATTATCATTAATGTCAGAGGTGTAAAGAGCATTTTGTCAGTGAACAGAGGTGTAAAGAGCATTTTGGCAGTGAAGTAAATCATTGTTCACAAAGAAAGTCGATGATCGAATGAAGGCCAAAGGCCATTAATCGCCATCCAAAAGACAAGGTTATGATGCCTCACAAGTGTGCATTAATGTAGATAAAAAAGGTATGCTTATGCTTGGTCAAGATTGCTGGCCGACCACTTTGCTAATATGTTCAAAGACAATCAGATATATTTTAGATCGAAAGATGATTATGAGGAGCAGCAAATATTGTTAGAGGAGTAGCAATGAATAAGGAGAATAAGAGTATGCAAATAATAGCATGAAGGCATCAAATTTCTTATATGGCCGACTTCCTTGATATATTCTTGATAAGGCTGACATAAGTAAAAGACAAATATATGTATGTATTAATCGCCCATGTTAAGCCAAGGCAGTGATTAAATATATGAAAAAGTAGCAGCATCGATTAATAAGAAAAGAGGAATTAAAGTATATAGTAATGTTTCAAGATTATTAATAGCATCGAACTTATAATAAAGCAGTGATTACAAACAGCATAATTAAGAGGGCGATGATTGAACGTTAAAGTGGTAGTGATCTTTATTATATATAAAAAGCAGCAATTACTTATGTGAGAGGGGTGCGATTAGGAGAAAGGCTGCAATCAGTTTTGAAGGGACAAAAATTAATAATGGAGAGGAGTCATGATTGTTTGAAAGGTCATCATCTTTTCAAAGGGATGCCTCTCTTCATATAGAGGCATTAAGATATAAAATAGAATGTGAAGTGTGGTGGAAAAGGGTGGTGTGTAGAATGTCTTATCATTAAAACACAAGCAGATTTGTAAATGTGAGTGTATATATAAAAGATATATATGTGATCAAGGGAAAATTTGTGATAAAAGTATATATACATTCTAGGCAGATTTGTATTTAGAAATTAAAGAATTATTATTGTCATTTGATAGAAGGCAGATTTGTGGAAAGGAGAATATTGAAGGATATTGAATTGTCCATCCTTAGTTTTAGAAGTAACATTCATAAGGTGGAATTTTGTTTGGAAGTTGGTGCTACCTAAAGGAGAGATTGGTGTCTCTTGCTAAGTTGGTGCTTAGCAATGGGGCTTCGTGCCTCGAGTAGGTTGGTGCCTATGAATTGTAGGGATTGGTGTCTCTAGTAGTTTGGTACCTACAAATTGTGGGGATTGATGTCTCCTGTGGGTTTGTGCCTATGAAGTTTGTAAAAGAGTTCCATATTAGCAATATTTTGTTGTGGTTTTTCCCGTAAGGGTTTCCACATAAATTGTGTGTGCTTGTGTTGCATAATTGTTAGATTTTATGTGTGAATGATATTGTGCAATTGATATTATTGTGGTTGTTAATTTAAAAGGTAAAGAGATTGTATTGTACTGATTCAACCCCTCCCCTCCCCAACATAGTTGTGTGCTCATCAATTGGTATCAGTGTTAGTTTCTTCAAAAAATAGCTTAACCGTTTGAAGAAAGATCGTATATAAACACACATGGCAGGAAAAGAAGGATATGGTTTCTCATCAAACAAAGCACCATTGTTCGATGGAACAAACTATGCTTTTTGGAGCATAAGGATGGAAACCTATTTAAATGCTCTAGGATATGAGATTTGGCAATTCATGGTGAATGGTTATACACCTTCTGTGGCTCCAACAAATGAGGAAGGAAAGAGAGCCAGTGAATATGATGCAAAAGAAAAGAATTCAATTATGTGGATTATCGAAATCAAAATTCATGGAGGTTATGCATTGCAAATCAACCAAAGACATGTGGGACAAATTGAAGAATACCTACGAAGGAGATGATAAGGTCAAAAGAGCTAAACTTCAAACTCATAGAGGGCAGTTTGGAAGTCTCAAAATGAGAGAAGAAGAAAATTTTGCCACCTTTGTCCTTCGAGTGGTTGAGATTGTTAACACAATCAAGGGACTTGGCGAAGAGATTAAAGATTCAATCATTGTGCAAAATGTTTTAAGATTATTTCCTCTCAGATTTGATGCTAAATCTTTTGCTATTGAAGTAAGGAAAGATCTAGAATCCTTAACAATGGATGAGTTGCATGGAATCCTCACTTCTTATGAGATGAGAACTGAACATGAGAAGCCATCAAAAAGGGAAGCTGCTTTCAAAGCTGCAAAGAAACAGAAAAACAAAGAATCTAAACTTAGCGAAAGATCATATGATGAATCTGATGATGAAGAATCTAGTGTTGTAAGAAAGCTGAAGAAGGGATTTGGAAAGTACAAAGGTAAATTGCCTTTTCAGTGTTTCAATTGTGGAAAGGTTGTTCATTTTGCAAACAAGTGCCCTTATCCAAAGAATAGTGACAGTGAGGAAGAAGAAAATCATTACACTAAGAAAGGGAGCAAAAATGTACGGTATCAGAAATACAACAAAAAGGAGAAAAAGGATAATTATAAGAAAAGTCTCTACTCCTACAAGGATGTTAGTTCATCTTATGAAAGTGATATGGAGAGTGATAGAGAAGAGACCCTTTTTATGGTGTTGGAAATAGAAAATAACGTAAATGTTGGCAAAGAGGAGGATAATAACACTGAAGGTTATAGTGCAGCAGATCTAGAGGAGGAACTCATTTATGCCATAGGAGAAATTGAAAGACTTAGAAAGGAGAACCAAAAGCAGAAATTATTGTTTCTAGAAGAATGTGAGTCTAAATAAACGATATCACAAAATTTTGAAGAGGCAAAATAGACCATCACTAATCTAAAGACTCGTCTAGAAGAATCAAGAAGGATAGATGTTGTAAGAACTAAACTAAAGAAAAGAGAAGAAGATTGTGATAAACTTGAATTGGAGATTGTCTCCTGAAGGAAAGAATTGGAGAAAATTGTCACCAAACTAAACAAAAGTCTTAAGTTTGAAAAAAAGCACTGAAATTTTGGATGATATTTTGAATGGGTAAAGGTCGTCGTTGATAAAAATAGGACTTGGTTATGAGGAAACTAAGGTGGTAAACAAAGCAGATGATAAGGATAGTAAAGTCGAGACAAAAACAAAATCAAACAAAGAAAAACCAAAAAGTTATGCTGATGCACTTAAAAGTCCCATCAAAAGAGATTGCAGCAAGAAGAAGGAAAATCAAGTTCCATTGAAAACAAGTCCTAAAGGTAACAAGGACAAATTTAGAAAGTCCTTCAAAACAAGACAGCAACATATGATGAGGTTCTAAAGTTTATTTTATGGTTATTGTTTTTCATGTAATCATTTTGATCATAAGGCAACAGACTGTTGAGCATATGCAAGAAAATTTGGTTGGAACAAGAATAGAAGTTATTATGGGTTGTCAAATAAGAATTACAATATCATATGTTATAAATGTAACAACTTTGGGCATAAAGCAAGAGATTGTAGAACACATGCAAGAAATTTTGGGTGGAACAAGATTAGAAGTCCTTATCGGTTCTCAAGAAGGAACTATAATTCCTTTGCTCCTTTAGTGGATCACAATGTTATATGTTATAAGTGCAATAAATTTGGGCATACATCACGATTTTGCAGAAGCTGTCTTGTAGAACCTAGACAAAACATGAAAGAGGATGCACATAAAAGAAAAACTACAAAAGTTTGGAGAAGAAAGCAAGACCAAGATAGTCAGAAGGAGAAAGCTATGCAAACTACAATTTATGCATAAAATGAAGGATACTAATGGTACATCGACATTGGATGCTAATACTTGTAGTACCATGATTCATGCTCATTACAAGCTTGAGAGATTGGTTTCATGGTTGATGAATTTAATTATACAACATTGATTTTTGGGTTCATGAAGGAAGGACAAATTGAAGAGTCTTTTAAACTGAAAAATGAGATGAAGTTAAGAGGGATTCAGCCCAATGCAAACACATACAATGCACTCAAACTAGAAGTCGACAAGCAAGGTAGATACGAGAAGATGACTCAAAGAACTTTGGAAAATAACAAAGAAGCATGTCACCTAAGTGACATAGAAACAAAGGTCAGAAAAGAGAAGATGACTACAAATCATTTAAGAAGGATGTTCCCTAGAAGACACAAAGATAAATATGTAGGAGGTTGCATGCAGAGTTGTACAAATGGTATTAGTCTACACAAAAGTCAAGAAATAAACTCTCTTGAGTGGAAAGAAGCACAAACTCAGGGGGAGCTATTAATTGCATTATCTTTCAGCTCCATAGAGAAGACAACTCAAAGGATGAAGTCTCACAGAACATTAGAGAAAGAGAATGATATGGTAGTAGCAGATTACATTTTAGAAAGTTACCATATAATGAAGTGAAGGAGAATTAATGTCAAAAGATGATAAAGAGCCTAGAAGACTTGTTACAATGAGAGAAGGAAGAAATTGTGATAAAGATGTTTGTAAGACTAAACTTGATGAGAGAGATTTCCAAAATCCTGACAATATGATGAGAATGATCCAAAGAATTCTTTTCCTGAAGAGTATGCTTGTATATTTGCATTTTAAAATTTTGATAGAACATGTGTTGGAAAAAGAAAAAGAAAGTAATGGTGGAAAGTTGAATGGTTGTGTTGATGCTTATGTTCAACTTCACATTAAAGGAGTTCTTATTGATGTAATAATGCCATAGAAGACATGGATGGAAATCCCTTCACCATTAATGTAAAAGGGGGAGAGTTATAGAAAGTGGGAGAGCTACAATGAGGGATAGTTATAGGAAAAGAAGAATGATGCCATTGATGTCAAAAGGATGACATTATTCATTTAGCAGCCATGGATAGAGAAGGAAGAGTTGAAGATGCATAGAGAATAATGGGATAGCTAAACAAACTATAGAGAAAGCATGTCACCCAAGCTATTTAGAAACAAAGGATAGAATAGTAGAGAAATGGGGAGCATAAGAAAATCTCCGACAAGGGGAGAAGCATATTCTTGCAATAGATGTGAGTAGTAACCACAAAGAAAATGAATGGATGTTTTCCATGATCCATTTGTGGAGAAAAGTATGTTACATCCCTTTTGCCATTGATGTCAAAGGGGAGAGTTAGAGAAAGGGGGAAAATTATGTTTGCCATCAATGACAAAGGGGGAGATTGTTAGAATATTGTCATCGATGTCAAAGCGAATGAGCAAAGTAATTATTATTGATGGCAAAGGCGTATTGACGATTGGCAAGGTAGTTGTCAATGATGTCAAAGTGGATAGACAAGATTGTTGGATTATTACCATTAATGTCAAAGGTGTAAATAGCATTTTTTCAGCAAAGGAAATTGTTGTTCACAAAGAGATTCGATGATTGAATGAAGGCCAAAGGCTACTAATCGCCATCCAAAAGACAAGGTTATGATGCCTCACAAGTGTGCATTAATGTAGATCAAAAAGGCATGTTTATGCTTGGTCAAGATTGTTGGCCGACCACTTTGCTAATACATTCAAAGACGATCATATATATTTTAGATCGAAAGATGATTATGAGTTGCAACAAATAATGTTAGAGTAGCAACGATTAAGGAGCATAAGAGTACGCAAACAATAGCATGAAGGCATCAAATTTCTTATATGGCTGACTTCCTTGATATATTCTTGATAAGGCCGACCTAAGTAAAAGACAAATATATATATGTATTAATTGCCCATGTTAAGCCAGGGCAGCAATTAAATATATGAAAAAGTAGCAGCATCAATTAATGAGGAAAGTATATGGTAATGTTTAAATATTATTAATAGCATCAAACTTATAATAAAGCAGTGATTGCAAACAAAATAATTAAGAGGGGTGATGATTAAACATTAACAAGGAAATGATCTTTATTATATGTAAAAAGAAGCGATTACTTATGTGAGAGGGGTGCGATTAGGAGAAAGGCTGCAATCAATTTTGAAGAGACAGAAATCAGTAATGAAGAGGAGTTGTGATTGTTTGAAAGTTCATCATCTTTTTGAAGGGATGTGTCTGTTCATATATAGGCATTAAGATATAAAATGGAATGTGAAGTGTGGTGGAAAAGTATGGTGTGTAGAATGTCTTATCATTAATACACAAGAAGATTTGTAAATGCGAGTGTGTTGATAAAAGATATATATGTGATCAAAGGAAAATTTGTGATAAAAGTATATACACATTCAAGGCAGATTTGTATGAAGAAACTAAAGAAGAATTATTGTCATTTGATAGAAGGAAGATTTGTGTAAAGGAGAATATTCAAGGAGATTGAATTCTCCACCATCAGTTGTAGAAGCAACATTCATAAGGTGGAATTTTATTTGGAATTTGGTGCTTCCTAAAGGAGAGATTGGTGTCTCTTGCTAAGTTGATGCTTAGCAATGGGGGTTGGTGCCTCTAGTAGGTTGGTGCCTACGAATTGTGGGGATTGGTGTCTCCAGTAGTTTGGTACCTACAAATTGTGGGGATTGATGTCTTCTGTGGGTTGTGTTTGTGTTGATGTGTATTTTGTGACCGCACCAATGAGCAGAACAAAGTAATCCAAAGGCTACTCCATTCTCTCTTGATCAAAGAATCCCGTGTGCTAAGATTGCTAGAAAGATCGCACGTTCAACTCCAAGGTTCGAAATGCTTTGGAATACCCTTAGTTGGTTCGTTGTGAATTGTTGTTTACACAAGGGGACTTACACAATTGTTCATAAGACTTGCAGTTGACAAAAGATAGATGAGTGGAAGGGAATTTATGCAATGCGAATGATTTGGCAATAAGGTACATTTTCCTAAAACTAACCAGAAATAAAGCGGAATTGAGAAATGGATGCAGGGGATTAGA